>JAPYZM010001670.1:0-17116 GCA_030522845.1 Psyttalia concolor
AAAGTACGTCACTGTTCCGTAATTTTTACGGAATATTGTTTGGACTCCCAGATTACGGAACTGACACGGAATTTTTATAGAATTTTTCTCTCCGTGTATCCTAATTACATTTATGTCTACGAAGTTCATGATAAATAAATTGTTATTTGTCTCGCAAAAAAAAACAAATCCAATATTTCAATTACATTTCAGCGGGGCAATTCAGGGGAGGGGGGGGGGGAGGGGATCATAATCCAGCTGAATATCCTTCATCCAAAGAAAATTGTCGGAAATTTCAGACCACTCGAGGCATTACCCCTGAAAATTCAGGAAATTTTAAATTAATTAAAAATTCTAGTCAAATTTTACTCCTATTTTCTTGATACTAGACGAGACTTTTTAATGCTGGATTACGTTAGTGGTTGAATAATTTTTGTAAACTCTACGGGTGCTATAGAGACGTATTGAGAAATAATTGAGAAATGAATATTCAAATTCTAGCTCTCAAAAAAGTTGACGATATTCTGAGAGACCTTTGAAAATTGAATATTTAAATTGTTGCAAAGTTGAGAATGTATTGGAAGATCATTGAAAATTAGCCCCCCACTGCCAACTCGCAAAAATGTGAGAGTATATTGAAAGAAGATTGAGAATCCAAATATGGAAATCGAACTCTCCAAAAAATGGCGAGTATATTGAGAGACGATTCCGAACTGAATCTTGAAATCCCAACGATCAAAAAAGTTGAAAATATTCTTAAAGATCGTTGAAAAGTGAATGTTCAATTTTAGTTCTTGATAAAGTTGAGAATTCATTGGAAGGCCATTGAGAATCCTATTTCAAATTCCAATTCTCAAAAAAGTTGAGAGTATAGTGAGGGGCCATTGAGAATTCACAGAGGATCCATGAAATTTTCATAAAATTCCTAAAAATTCATGGGAAACCGATGAATTTCCATTAGTTTATTTATCTCTCAAAACAATGAATACGCAATGCTGAATGTAACGAATTATTCATTATTATTTTGAATCTCAGTTTTGCCCCGATTACTATTTTCCTCGTATCGTTGGATTTTACAACCTGAAAAATATGAATACCATTTTTTCCGGAAAGAGACATTCATCAGAGATATGAAAAATTGAGTTTATTACGTCGGAGAGAGTGAAATCAACTCTAATTGTCCGATGATAAATGCATCACAGGGCACACTATTTCTAATCCCTCTCCCCTCCCCGCGTCCCAAAGTCCGTTATTCATATTTTTTGAATCCCCACAACCGAAAATTTCCCCTCGATTTTTTGAAGCTTAACACAACGAAAATAGCCAGTATTGTTCCGACCTTTTATCCCCTCTTCAATTATTATTATTTCAATATTGCACGAGAGATGTGCGTATGAATGAACTCTCTCTAGAAAATTAAAAAAATAATCTCCACATGTTTTTAATTAGACTGGAGCGTGAGGCTCATTATGGCTGACATAATTTCCAACGGTTACACTAACTATTTTGAAAAGTTTCGCTGATACATGCCCTCCATTTTATTTGTGATTTAATTTATTAATACTGGACAATGGGGTGAAAAGGGACCAATTGTGCGTTTGTACATGAAATTAATTACGTAAAATGGATATTTTGTTTGAAAATACATATCCTATTCAGGAAATTCGCGTTTACAAAATACAAAGGTGAAAGGTAGAGGCAAAATCATTTTCAATCATCAATAATTCGATATCGGCAGAGTGAATATCGATGATTTTTTTTTATTGAAAAAATATTTTTTTCAGAGTTTCAAATGAGAGTTGATGGAACTGAATTGTGTCGTTGGGTCTGAATATATGATGATTTTAGAATAAGTGGGAAAGGTCAAGTAAAATTGTTTAAACATTTTTTTCCGTTATTTCGTCGTTATTTTTGAAGATAACTTAGTCAATTTTTTTGGTCACTTTGACGGGGAAATTTTCTCATGTACAATATCAAATTTTACATGGAAATGAAGTGAATGATTGACGAAATAATTAGATTTCGATAGTTTCCAAAGTGTCAGAATAATAATGTGAACTCTTACAGTTGGAAATTCAATTTTTAATGCCGTATTAAACACGAAAGAAGGCCAATGTTTGAATTGTTCCACAGTCTTATTTAAATTCAAGCAGGATTGTAATCTGATAAAAATATTTTAAAAAATCCTTAAAACATGAATAAAAATTGAGATTTCCAGAATTCAATTAAACATTTTTACACATTTCAGGTGAGCCTTAATTTATTTAATTTCTCATCATATTTAAAATATTAAAAATTGTAAGTGGCGGTAGTAGTGTTTCTGGTAAACTACAATTTAACGGGATTACAATTGCAGGGATAAAAGAAAAATTCAAGTTCATAATTGTGGAGGAAAGCGAGTGGCTGGTACTCACCGATCGCCAGTATTTTCTCCAAACAATACCTACCCAAACCCATCTGAAATGCCGGGTATCTCTGAATCCTCACCGGGAAATGAAATACCCGGAGTACAATCGACTGAATCTTCTCGTACCAATGCCGGAAGAAGCGTAACTTTAATTCAAGACTCGAATGTGCTCCAGTTTTGCGATACCACTTTCCTCCTGCTTGGCCAACGCAACAAGAAAAACGAAACAAATTGATGGCCGTGTAATTGAGCTCACAATCCAATCAGACATTTTCTCCCCTCACTCCACCTCTCGCCGTCTCCCTTCGACCATCGTTCTCTAGATTGTTTTCATCTACTTTGTAGAAAGTGTAGGGGATCGTTAGAGAGGGATTAACTATGACTGATAAAGTGCTACACTGACCCGTGTTTTTGATAAGGATGGAAAATTTTTTCTCCCCCTTCCCCTCTCCCTCGCCGCCCAAATGAGAACCAATTTCGTTAACCGCCTGTGGGCGGCCAGGAGAGACGACAATTTCCTTCTCTTAATGCCTTTCCTTTTTCCATTCTCCGTATTCCTTCCTAAAATTCAAGCCCCTGAAATTTTTATCTCTCTCCACTTTTACCTCTATTTCCTAGAATATTAGATGGTGCTACTGCAAATGTCTGTCGGCATTACGTAATTTGCAATAAATGTTGGCTAACTAAATGTACTCCGGGAAATTGTCATTTCCCAGTGGAAATTGAGCCGTGGAAAAGGGATTTCGGAGGAAATCGATGGAGACTGCGAGTGGGGTAAAATGGAGAGGGCTTAGTTATCGATTTTGAGGGATCAGTGAGACAAAAAATATTCCCCAATATAAATTTAAATGTAAAAAAAAAAAATAGAATTTTGAAAATTATCTGAAACATAAAAAGTTCGAGTTGTGATAAGAAATTAATTATGTATCTAATTATACTAATGATCAATGTTGTACTCATTTCGAGAATTCCAAAATAGAAATATTGAAGGATCAACCCCACTTTTGCCCCACTCAAATCCGCCACCTAAACTAAATAAATTGTACGCGAATAAAAAGAGAGTCGTCTTTCCTCATTTCGAAATTGAAGAAAAAAAAAGTAGACAAGCCGGAGTTATCATCCGGTCCATTTCACCCTCACCCCCTCGCCGCCACTTCCCTACGCTGTAACAATATTGCCGGAGAGCTTTCCATTGGTAAGAGGGGAGAGTGAGGTTAACGGAGAAATCTTGATTTTTCTCGTATCTATTACCCACCCAGACAAGCAGTGAGCCCAAACGCGCACCACTTATCGAATTAAAACTTTTTCAACTGGCATCCAATCTCAGAAGGGTAAGAAGCTAATTGGTACTTAATCCCGTTAACGAGACGTTAACACCACCCAACCGAACTCCGTCATCCTTACTCTCAACTTTCTCCACCTGCGGGTGTCTCCACTCTGTCATTAAAAAAATATATAAAGCCGCCTCGTTTTACGAAAATTCGACACGATCTCGCGGTTTATTACTCGCCTTACTCTACATTTTACTTTATGACTAGATAAAACGACATTTCATTCTACTTTAAAAAGTACTACCAAAGTACTACAAAATAGAAAAATAAAAAAAAAATTCCATCACCAAAAAAAGAAAAAATAATATAAAAACATGAAATTTTGCAAAAGTAAAAGAGAAAATGAAATACCTGAAACAATTGGGTATTTAATATTTTCACTGACCTTTTTCTCCAAAAATCGTCATCCTCCCCTTGTGACAGTCGTAAACCCGAATAATTGATAATAAAATTGTCATTACACTATAGCTAACGCGATTGAATTCGCGAGATGGCTGTGCACACGTGACGAGTGGAATGAAAAACCTCCAATTGCGGGTTTAATGCCTCTCAGCAGTGAATTTGGCGCGTGACTATTGAAACTGAAACCACCCCAGGAGGCGAGGAGTGTTAACCGACCCTCTAGTGCGAGCCTCATTGGCGCGTTTCTCTCAATCTCTCGGATCCCGTCTGCTTCTGGTGAATCCCCCCACTCTTATTCGCCGCTCCCCCTACTCTATCCCTCCGTTGACCTACCCCTTTTCCATATTTTTGGATGAATGTACTCTCATCCCTGAATATACTCAGCACTTGTTTTCACTCTGTTTGCACACCTCTGGCTGTTTCGTACATCGATTACCGATTGATTATTATTCTAACGTAATAAATAACGGATTTACTTTCTCAGAATTTTTTTTTTATCTATTTCAACCGGTCAATTCACTCGGCAGTTGGAAGTTCTCGCGTTTTTCCATTCAAAAGTGAGAAAAATCGTGAGCGAACTGGTTTGACAGCTGAGGGGTGGGAAAAACCGCCCGTGTTGGCTGGTAAATTAATTTATATTTGTTGGAATATTTGTGCAACTGTTGACACACACCTTTCCCGGTGGAAAGCCAGTGCACGTCTCACAGTGTCACCGCGCGCTATCGTCGTCACAACCTTTTGATACTCTCCTCTCCCACGAGTCAGGAGCGGGCGCAGGCGTTTTAAAATGCGCGCGCCGCATTTGAAAGAAAAAAAAAAGGGAAAAAGCTCGCTCGAGGAAATCAGAGCACAGCGGGCCGCGGATATATTCCCTACGTGTCTCTGATTGAAGTGGCCAACGGTGCATGATTTTTTTTCTATTATCCAAAGAAATTAATGAAAATAAAGAGGAGGAGTTGATTGGATTACTCGCTCGGTCAGAACGATTTTTGTTCATTGATATATTTTCGAGAGTGTTGGTTGGTTGATGAATGGACTTATCATTTTAGGGGAGAATCCAGTTGTTTTGGTTATTTATTAATTATTGGGTTTGGTCATTTCATTGGAGAAATTATTCATTATTCTTCGAGAAATGAATTTCAAAAATTGTACAGTAGATTTCAATATGCTAAAATATGTTGTATATAATATGCTATTTTTGATAAATTGATTGTCTCGTTAGGATTTCGGGGGAATTCAAAGAATTTCAGATTTTAAAAAATCTGAAGTTTTTATGAAATTAAATTTTTTTTTTGATTTGTTAATTGATTTCGAGACGTTAACGAATTGATTGAACCAAATTTATTCATTAGTAAAATTAGTGGTTTGAATTAACCCCATCGGGATGGATATTTGTAATCATTTGAAGAATCTCATCAAAGCTCAGCTTAATGGACTATTTCATGCTTCCTCCATTTGTTTTTCTGTGAAAGTCCCTTGAGACCCGAATTATCAATTTGATGATTTTGGATTTCCCCGATATTAGGATGACAAGAGAAATTAATTTCGTTTTAATGCTAAGTAGTTGGTGGAAAGTTCGTGTAATAAAGGCTCTCCTCTAAACTCAAAATACCGCGGAAATATCACGTATAATCGTGGCAGGAGGGAGGAGAGAGCTTGCGTGTATAAATAAGGATCGGCTAAGCCTCACAGCGGCGCGTAATTACGACGGAACTAAACCGGGGTATTCAGGGGGATCGGTGATCCTTCATAGCGGATGGATGCTCACAGATCCTCGTGGATCGTAAGTAACCGCTTGTCCAAAACCAATTTGGAATTACTGCAACATGACCCAGCCTCTGTGCCAACGTGACGCCATTCTCAATGAGAATCTCAACGAAATTCGCTTGTAATCTAGCATGACTTGGACGTTGTGCGAAACACGTCCATTTCACGTGGATGTGACTCATTGAGTCATCAAAACCGCTGGATTGCAGGAAATCTTGGGAATCTATTACGCATCCGATTTCAGGAAAACAAAAACCAAAACGCAAATTTAGAGCTATTTTGTCATAAACCATTCTGAAATTTAATTTTATATTAAAAAATCTGAGCATCTTGTTGAATATGGTTTTGCATATTCGGAGAAAGTGACTTTCTCGAAAGTTTCAGAATTAAAATAGTACATTTCCAGCCTGTCGTTATTTCATTTTTTGTCACTCAGTCCGTAAAGCACTACTTCACGGCCGCTTCGCGTCCGTGAAACATCGCCCACGGACGTGGTGACAAAAAATATTGTTTGACGCAAGGCCGTGAAGAACTTTTCTGCCTCATATGATTACAGGACTCGCCTTCGGCTCGTCCTGTAACCTCATATTCGCCAGAAAAGTTCTTCACGCCCTAGTGTCAAAATGTACTATTTCGACTATGGCCCCCGAAAACTGCGATCTTTCCGAACGGAGTGAGGTTAGAATCGCGGATTTTCGGGAGCCAGGGACGAAATAGTGTATTTTGATACAAGTGCGACGGGGTGGTTACGAGTGTGAAGTTGGTGGCTCGAGGCGAAGGCGAGGGCTGCCAATCATACCAGTTGAAACACCCTGTCGCACATGCATCCGAACTATATTTTTTTTTAGTGATGTTACGTGCAGGGAGTGGCGAACTGTGCCATTTTTCATGTACTAGTAAACGAAAAGCCTTCTCTTTTATAAGTTTCGACTTTTCGTTTATTAGTAAACGAAGGGGCACTTTTAGAAAAGGGCTGAACATAATAGTAGTGATAAAATAGTATAATTCGTAATTCCACTCGACAAAAACAATTTTTTTTTACTTGTTACGAAATATACTATTTCACCTCGATGTGTCGAAAAAGTACTTTTCAGTCACTCGACACGAAGCGGAGAGTGACTGAAAAGTTACTTTTCCGACACAGCGTGATGAAATAATATATAGTATATAGTGTTTTGGGCGACATTCGTCAGATAATACTTTCATCGCTTGGTGGCATAATGTACAATTACAGTAATTAAGTTTCCAAAATTTTCCATAGGAATATATTATTCTTGCACTTTCGATACAATAAAAAACTTATTATTTCCCGTACATTTAAAGTTGTTGTGTCGGGCGTAATTTAGAAAATTAATTTTATATTAAGAAAATTGAGCATTTTGTGACACATCTTTTTGGATATTCGAAGAGGGCGACTTTCTTAAAAGTTCACCTATTAAAATAGTATATTTCGTGACCAGTGAAAAAAAAATGGTTTTTAGCGAACGGGAGGGGTAACGCGCTTTTTTATCGGCGGTCAAAATTTCGGGGACAAATTACCTGAGCGAAATAAAAATCGGAGACAATTTTTTTTGTGACAATCGTATCACTCACAGTTAAACTGCTAATTATTTGCCTGTGTTGAGTGTTATCTTTCAATAAATTATACAGTATTTCATGGGTTTATAATTTGAGACGGTAAATTGTAGTTCCTCAGGTTTGATGCCCCCCCCCCCTCCTATACCCTATTGTATTGATTCCCATGAGTATTATCATCGGCTACCGGACTACCTCATTTAGTTGTGTTTTTATTAGCTTTGGGGAATGTGATTTACCTTGTCATTGTCCATATTTATTTCTTTATTATGCCATTGAAATTTTGTACATCCCAGAAGGGAAATAAATGTTTACTGCACGATGGTTATTTATTCTATGTGAAAAGTATTAATACCAACAGTCCTACATGGCGATGAATTTGTTATTCACAGCGTTCTTGTAGTGTTATTGTCCATACTACATCTGATAAGTGCTCAGGTAAGTTTAATTCTTTGTTTTCATTCATTTATGTAGTGAATTTGCAAACTGTAATACTGAAATTATTTTAGGAAAGATAATTAGTGAAGTAGCAACCCATGCACATGCAGCCGATGTCAGTGCGTTAGAAGCGAAGAAAGTCAAAGAAAGATTAAAGAAAAAAGCCAGTTGCAGCAATGACAATCCTGCTGTAATTGTTTAACAAATGGTTAAGGTACCGATGACAGTGGCAGCCCGGTTACCGAAACCCTTATCCCTAGTTCGCACAATCCAGCGTACAAGAGCTGCACGTACAGTCCAATTGAAGAATCCTCGTAGGCTTGCAGATCTTGAAATTCCCGAAGAATTTAAGTTGACTGAAAATGGGGAGCCGTTTTTGCTGCATGATAGTGGTGGATCATATAGAAAAAGATTCCTTATCTATGCTACTCAAAGAATTTGGATGAATTGTGTGAATGTACATAGCGGTTGAGTGATGGCACATTCCGGTCTGTGCCATCCATTTTCTCCCAATTGTATACCATACATGGGATTAAAGATGGGAAATCTCTTCCTTTGGTCTATGTTTTGAGACCTATCAAAATGAAGAGGATGTAGACAAAGTTTTTGGAGGTTCTCAAACAGCATTGTCCTGGTTTAAAGCCGATGAAGTTGATGATTGATTTTGAGCCGGGATTTGTTAATGCATTCTCTGACTGTTTCGGTCGTAGTGAGATTTCGGGTTTTTTTTTCACTTCCGTCAATGTGTTTGGGGTCACGTGCAGAAGTGTGGATTACAAGCAGGACATAATAACGATATCGAATTGGCCTTCAATGTTCGAATGTTGATCGCGCTTGCCTTCGTCCCATTTATTGATGTTATTGCTGCATATGATGAGGTTTTGGCTTCTGATTATTTTAATGAGCATGTAACTCTGCTCTTTACCGATTTCATTGAATATTTTGACAGCACATGGATGGGGGCCCCGATTCGAAGTCGTGACCGTCGTGGTGAGTCTACTTACCCTGTTGAGCTCTGCAATTGTTATCGTGCTGTGTTAAACGATGACATTAGAACGAATAATTTAGTTGAGGGATGGCATCATCGATTTAATAAGCAAGTGTAGGTCAGGCATGCTGACATTGGTAAATTCATTAATGCACTCAAAGATGAACAGAATTACTCTCAGTTGCTTATGGCTCAAATTGACACTGGTCTTTCTGTATTTGCTCCTCGACGCAAGGATTTTCATAACTTTTAACAGCGACTCAAATCTATTGTGTCATCTTATGATTGTAATGACAAGTTAAAGTATTTGAAGCGTGTTGCCGCAGTTTTGAACTTCTAGAAGCCGTTTTAATTTATGTTTATCGTCAATTTTCTTCCCAATGTATAATGTTTATTTTTAATTAAGGCCAGTTGCATGGTGTTAATATTTTTGTGGATGACTATTTATTGTTCAATGGTTTTTTCATTTGATATTAAGAATTAAACGTTCATCAGACTTATTAATTTGGTTTTTTTATTTGGGATTACTGCTGATGGAGATGGGGATTAAAGTCCATATTAACTGTTGGATAATTTGTCAGCAGTTATTTTGTACTGCGGCAATTATGAATGTTGAGGTTTTTGTCGGTGAAGAAATTGCCTGCGGTTTTTTGTCCCCGGATATTTTATCGCGGAAATTTTGTCCACGAATAAAAAATCATGGAACCAGCGGGAGGTTTATATCACGAGCCGAAAGGCCGTGATACAATTCCACGAGTCAAAAACGAGTTTTTTCACGAGTTTCGAACAATGATTTTCATCTCAATGTGTCGAAAATCCTGTTTACAGTTCCTGCAAATGGCAAATTTTCGGCAAATTCAACGACACCTAAAATTTGACGGCTCGCCTTAAACAACTTAAAAACTCCTCACCTCCCGTAAACCATTTCAAGCTCTCCGCCAAATCCTCATTTCCGTCACCGCGACTCTCCCTCCCAACCTCCCGATCACCTGGTCGCCCCTCCCACGGCCAATACCTCTATTTTTCCAAACTCTACCATCCGGAAGCCATGAGTCAACGGCTGACTGGACATAACCTCAAAATAGATCTAAAACCATCCGCAAAAGGCCGAGAAAAAAAGGGCAACAAATGTTCGCTCCTCGATATTTTAACCCATAAAGAACTGGGCAAAAAAATTGCCTATAAAATTTGTTTTGCGCCCAATACCGCTCCATCCCTCTGCCGCACGATATCGGTGTTACATGTCTCTCGTAGCGCCAAAACCCTTTTTCCATTGACAGTTTCGTCCAACCGGTTCACTAGACATCGGTAAAGATACAAAGATAATTGGTCATTGAGGTATACAGAGTCGCGCGTACAGTAATGGCGGGTGAGACACAGGGGGCCCGGGCGGAAAGGGGGGGAGAGGTGGGTTCAAGCATGGGCCACGTGAATACTTTGAAGCGGGCGTGCGTCGATGCAGACGATAAAGAAGGAAAGGCTGTCGTTGGATGGTTGAATGTACGCCAGAGATGGAGTGATGAGGACACCCAATCGCTCACTTTGAGCAGATTTGCTTTTGCTCGTTGTTTCGGCTAGCGATATTTTAGTTTACATCAAAAGACTCCAGGGGGAAATCGTTGGCCAATCGAGCCATGGATAAAGTGTATGTGGCGTGTTAACGAAGCCGTGAGAGCCAATTCGCGGACCTGTGGGTGTTTATAGGCTTAAGGGGAACGGCGAATAACGAGATGAGGTCGTCAAGCGGAAGATTCTGATTTTTCTGTGGGTTTTTCTTTGGCTGGGAACATTTTCAGATATTTAGAATTGTCAAGTTTAGAGCGCACTATCAGATTTTTTAATGACAATGAATTTTGCATGGCAAAATCCGTAAAAAAAATGGCGATAATTTTTTTTTAAGTTATCAATTTTGGGAAGTGGAATATTTTATCAATGTTTTTCCAAAGTTTACTTTATTTTAATGAAATTCATACCGAAATGGCCCGGATACTCGGTATATTTGAACTCTCGAGTTTTATTCATTTGAAAAAAGGGAAATGCAAAATTTTTCAATGGAATCTTGTCTTGTAATTCATTGAAAAATTTTAATGCACAAGCTGAATATTTTAACTGAAAAGAGAACGAAAATTGTCATTATCCCGACGTAATATCGAGGAAGTAATTCGAAAGAACGGAATAGGGAATAGGGAGCACAGTCCAATGCCGATAATCGGTCGACGCACCTCTCCTCCTTACGACATATATCGATTGCCACTCTTTCACGAAAGGTGGCACGAATACGGAGTCATTTACATGTCAATGGCAAGTAATATAAATTACTCGTAATTACCCCATTCGTCGAATCGAATATTTTATTTTCACCCTCAACTGCCTTGCATTAGCACTCGATCGAGATTCGATCAATGCCGCTTCCCCATGTTCTGGAAATACCGGAGTTCTGAAATTATCATACGTTGTAATGACGTATTATACTGCTGTCAAGTCCGAGAATAAATTCCGGAGTGAATTCACTCCCCTTTTCCCTTTCATTATTGTAATATAATTTGAGAGGCTCATTTCTGGAAAATTTGGGAACTTCAATTCTATGTGAATACCGACGTTAATTGAGCCCCCAAAGATTAAAGTGATAACAATAATATTAACTTCCCGATAAGGAAGTTATTGTTTTCCCCCCGAATATGACAATTGCTAATTTCATGAAATATCGACGGTCAAGCGAAGGAGACTCGTGCGTAAAGCTTCGCTTCGCTTTACGCACGATTTCTGACTTTTATGCCTACTGTGCGGAAAAGTACAACTCTACGCACGAAAACCGGTACCGAAAAGTGAACTTTTTGGGCAGGTATAGCAAAAAATAAATATAATTTTACCCGCATCCTTGGACGCCATGACGTTTCGACTTACACACATATACCTAACTACACTGAGGGACCCATGATTGGATGAATGGCATGCGCACTACGGCGCTCCTTGCAACGTTGTCAAAATTCAAGAGTTAGTGCTAGCGAGAATTCCCTAGTGCGGGGGATATCGGTGTTAGCTTAGACGCACCATTTTTTTCGTTAGCTAAAGTGGGCTGTAATGCCCTAACCTCCTTAACGAGTAATCGAATCGAAATTTCAGAATTCTAGAACTATCATTATACTACAGTCGAGTCTGATAATAAATTCCAGAGTTAATTCGTTCTCCTTTTGCCGTTTGCTATTGAGGGAATTAAATTTAATGCGAATACCGAAATTAATTGACTGTGGAAAAATTTTAATGATAAACATATTTATCTATATTTTCAATGAATAGTTGAATCGAAATTTATTCCATTACGCAATCAAATACCGGATGAAAATCAATTAAATTTACAGAGACAGTTGAATTGTTCGAGTTTAATTCCATCTCATTTTCGTTACAACTCGTTTTTATCTGGTACTACCGTAAATCCCAGGCATTGTTTTCCGAACTAATTATCAACAAGCGATTGTTTTTTTTTAGAATTACCCGGGCTTTTATCATACTGATAGGAGTTTTTCGAAACTTTTCACGATTCAAGTTGGAGAATCACTTTCGATATTGCACCTTTCGCTAATGAGATTCTCCCTTTTTATTCGTTATTACCAACAGCCTATTCACATCGTGTTGGAAGTATGATTTCAATTGTTGGGCAAGTTCCTAGGATTCATAAAACAACGAAGAACAGAGAAACATAACTTCTTTGAAAATTTTTTTCTGATGTTCTTTATTACAAAGTTAGATATTCCTTTATGACTCCTTTTAATCAAATAAATCCCTCCATTTCCTCCAATTGTCCGGAGACTTTACCCCTTCACTCCGTATTGATTTGTATATTATTAACAAGTGGGATTTTTGTTCGAAAGCATTCTTTGACGAGTCTACGAATTCTCCAGAAAAATTCCGTAAAATTCGAGTGCATTCCATGCACGCTTCAAATCGATTTTGTCTATTGCCCAATTATCAGTGAATATTCTGGAATCTAAGAGAGATAACAAAATGTTCATTCTACACTTTTGTATAGAAAAAATCGAGAGGTGTAAAAAAGCTCTTGACAAAAATTTCGCCGTGTTCCATACTTTTGCAGATATTTATCAAAAACTGGGGGAAGAGTTGAATCGGCCAGGTTGTTTTGCTGTTTACGCCCCGGAACCTCTTTCTTTGAAAGTTTTTCATGCGCAATATTTTACCGACGCAAAATCTCCAAGGTGCTGACAATTTTTTCTCATCTTCCGGAATCCCTTATCACAGCTTATGATCCTGGCAATGGGGGGAGGGTCATTTGAGCTCGGAAATGTTCGATTTTGCCGTTTATGGTTCCTACTTATTGCTTACCACTCAAATAGCAACTGTTTTCTGCTCAACCGTCAATATCCAGTGCCGAGTGGATCCACTGTTTGGACTCGGAAACTTGAACTGCCGTAGGTGGTCCCTCCTTATCTGGTCTCCCGTCCGCATCCCAGAAATTGAACGTATCCGGGAGTCGATGATAATTCGAACTGAATGGATTTTGTTTAAAGTGAAGTGAAATTTTCACCGAAAGGTTATCACTGATTACTTCACCCATCGCTTGAACTCCTTTTGCATAAAACGAATTGTGTATTGAGTATGCAAAATGAATATTTAAGGAATTGGTTTTCAGGAGGGGCGCGTGCCCCCGGGGCGGAAAGATGTTCATTCACCCGAACTATTGCATCTCAGCGGAGAAATGGGGTATACTTGACACTGATTTACACCCCATAAGAGGGTCCCGCGTGAAATCACTACTTTGGTGGTGGTGTTGAAGCCTCGAGGCTGTTGCTGCAAAGAAAAAATTTTTGGGATTCGATCGGGTTTTTTTAAAGCGCAATTTGAGATTTTTGGGAGGTCAGGCTTCTCAAATTCTCCTAAAACTGAGATATTGATTACAATATATAAGAATTATCGGAAATTATCTGTATCAATTTTAGGATAATTTTCAATTTATCTTATATTGCTTATTTAATAATTCAATTGACATCGGAAGTCATGCTGAAGGGCGACTATCTGAAAAATTAATCTGAGTACATTTTCTGCGATGGTCAGAAGTGTAGAGGGGGATGTTAAATATTTTGCTCTTTAAATTGTGGTAAGTATTTTATATCTTTCGTGGTTCATCCGATCATTCCAGAATTCCTCCCAGAACAGTATTTGTACCAATAACTTTTCTATCTTTTGTCATTTCGTAATAATTTTTAACGTCGTTTCGTACATTTTAACGGAAAATATTCTAGAGCCTGACTGCGATTTTCTGTTGAGCTGGTCATCGAGGACAGTGTTTGGAATTTTTTTCCCCGAAAAATATGGATTTTCGAGCCTCTTAACTTGAGAGATTTCAAAGTTTCAACCCAACCCAGGTAGGAATGACGAAGGCTTGACAACGAAAACGAGCCTGTTTGAGTCTTAATTCGTCGAGGCTGAGTATTTCAGGCCTGAAACAGGCTTGATTCGGTCGTTTACGGCAGCCTTAAATATCGAGGAAACTTAGGATGGCTTTTCTCAGGGTTATTTCAAGCTTTGTTGAGGTTCTGAATGTTAATGCTAAATAGTTCAGGCTCGTTCAATCCTCGATAACTCAAATGACATTTCATTTTGTTATATTCTGATGAATATCAAATAATACGAAAATTTAATTGCATATTGGTATTTATTTCGAAATGTTCTGACCATGGAACCCTCTTTTTTGACCACCTGAAAATATTCTAATTACCCATTCGATCGATACCTGTAACCTTCTACAGTTATCGATTGATCTGGACCACTCACATACTCAGTTGCAGGTGAAGTCAGTATACTGAAGTCAGCATAAGTTTTACCATGAAATGCTACCCCCGCCACCTTCCTTTTGCGTATGTAAGCGTTACCCCCACTCCTTCGTTTGATGTTAAAAGTTATGCTGACTGAACGATATCAATGGCTCTGGAGTTAGTGAGATACAACTCTCTTGTTTAATGGCCAATAACAACAGTTTCAATTCTTTACGTTTTCCATTTTATGATAAACACGATGCCTAAACGTAAAAAGTCTTCTTATCCCTTTTTTTTTCCAGTTTGGGCTCCCACGCCCAAAAGCACCCTCCTTACACTCTCTACCAAGCTAGAAAAATATGCATATCGAGGCTCGTCTCAGTCCTCAAAATTTCGTTTTTCGAGGTTCAGTTCAGCCTTTCCAGCGAGCCTTGAACGAGGCTCGTTTGACGAGCCTGAAACGATGTTAACATTTTAGGGTTAAAAGAGGGCTGATCCAAGGCTAGATCTCTAGCCCTCATTCAGGACTTTCGAGGCTCGGTTCCGGGTGTGATAAGCCCTTTTTCGATTGTCGATTCCTACCTGGGAAGACATTTTCGAATCTCCGTCACGTTTTTAGAATGTGAAATTCAAATTTTTCAGAGTCCCAATTTTGCATTGCAATTCGGAGATTGAAATTACCTTTCTTTGATGCATTTGTGTATCCAAAATGTCCCCAACTCCCATTCCAAAATTCATTATCGATAGGTTGGTATTCGCCTCCTTAACCTTCGACCCCGTGAGTACGGTATCTAGTGTACATGAAAGCTAAAGCCTGATTTGATGATGGAAGTGGAGCACAAGTCGGTATGCGTGTACAGTTACAGGATAATAGAGGCGAGTGGGACAGAATGCTGGGATATACGGACAGAGGGAAGAATTTAATTTCCCTTCTGACCGGAGAGCTCCAACTGAGTCGACCTGGATGGGGATTGATACAGCCCAGTCAGTTCCGGAGAATGTCTTTTGGATGTGACAGAGTCTCATGATTGGTCAATGGATATACGAGGTTGTGATGAATAATTACTTTGCCGAGACTCTGAGGTACATTCGAAATAGAATTTTGTTGGGTTGGGTGGGATGACGATGACAAGGGTCTCAATGCACTGAATATGACGTCCATTGGGAGCAGAAGTCAAAAATCGTTTGTGAAAATTCGAATGCATTAATGAAAACATTTCATTTAATACGGATTTTTTAAATATTTCAATACTGTTGAAAAAAGTGAAATTTCAAGGACAGCCAATCATAAATTTTCGGTAGAGCGATACTGAATTTCAGATGAGGGTAAAAGCACCATGAGATTTCAAGTTTCAGAGCAAAGTCAGTGAAAGTGGAGAATTTTGAGCAGTGGATATACGAAAATTACTCAATGTACTTAAATTACCAAAGCATTATAAATATTCAGGATTGAGTTACACTGAAAATATTAATTTTATGGATTTTCGTCTTTGAAATTCTATTCAGTATCATTCCCCTGAAAATTCAAGAATACCTTCGACCGAATTCTCTGGATTTTCATTAATATTCAAGGTAAAATGAATCTGAAATTTTCAGTTCTCATTGGTTTTTCGATACAATCATGATTTTTTAATGAGGGAATCCCTTGAATTTCAGGGACAATAAAATGGAATAAAAATTTCCGAGAAGTGCGTTGAAAAAATCCGAACAAATTTTACAAGTGAAATTGATTAACTTGTCAATTTTCATGACATGTCATTGCAGAAGAATTGCTTCAATTGAAAGATTTGGTGAGAATTTGAGAGATGTGAATGTCATTAGAAATCATCAAATTTCTCGTTATTCGATTCCACTCGGAATAGCCGGAGCCTTTGACAACCATAAATTCTTTCTGGGCATTGGAATCTGACACAGGTCTGTCTCTCCTCGGTGCTCAGTACAACTCAGTCTCTACCATAGCTACGTAAATCCTTTGACCACGTTCTACCTATGCAAATTACATACGTCGACACGTGCACATCCGTTCGAGGGAGCTGTGGACCACCTACTGAATCCTTCTCTTTTTCCTCTGTGCATATGTACCTCGGACTAAAGGCTTGATCCCCTTGAGCACCGTCTTCGGAGGTGCATTTACGATGTTATTTGTATGTATGAATGCATATACCATTGCAAAATTATTTTCTTATTTACATTGTTCTCAGTTAAGATATATAAAAAAATCGGGGTGTCGAGGACTCTCAATTACCGACTAAAACATCGTCCAATTAGTTGGTAGAATTCCCTACGACGATCAATTCTGAAGTGAATTCCCCAGGTAGGAATGAACGATCGATACAAGGTTTGATCAAGATTGATCTAGGATTGACAAAGACTGGTCGAGCCTCGACATCCAAGATTGAATCAAGCTTGAACGAACATTGAAAAATAACTATGTTTCCAAGGCTGGAGATCCCACCGTTGG
>JAPYZM010001671.1:0-20554 GCA_030522845.1 Psyttalia concolor
TAAGTGCCCATTGCTCCAAAAATAATCAATAATTGTCATTAAATGAGCGTAAAAGTGCAAAATCAAATAACATGGATAAATCCATTAAAAAACCGTGATTTCATATTTCGTAGGCAACTCGTGACTAGTCATCAAATAGTAATTTAATGAATTCGAGTTATATTCCACTCATTTCCCCAGAGCGAAATACTCTGTACTGTTAGCTTTTCGAGAATTGGATCAACCGTTTTCTGCGAACAAGAAGAACAAATACGAAGCGTTGAAAAAATATTTCCAAGGGAAAATCAAATACCGAACCGCGAGCGTAATCGCGCCGAATGGAATACGTCTACCCAAATATTTGAAGCAATCATCATTCCCAGTTAATGGAGTTTATTAATCGAGCACGATTATTAGCATTTCGTGTTGTTGAAATATATTTCCCCTGATAATGAAATTGATGTGTATAAAGTTGTGATGACTACACCGGGAGAAATTTGTCAGTCAAAATTATCGTTCGTTATTTATTAAAACTTCTTATTCAGGGTATGCGCTCGGTAGTGGTCGTTCAATAGAAGAAAAATTGAGAAGGAGACATGTGACTAGTTTCTGGCAAATTTTCATAATCTCTCTCTCATAAATTATTCAAACATTAAAGAGTAAATATGATTCTTAATTAATCAGGTTATAACGGCGATGATAATGAGTATTGACGAGTTAACATTCAATATTCGACTAAATACATTCACATTATTTAATTTCCAGGGGTAAATGGTGGCGATAATTCTGTCAACTCCATTGGATTTTATGACGATGAAAATTTGTAGGAGATAAAATTTTTTATGCAGCCGAGGGGCGAGATTATTGGCGATAATACTTTCACGGGTAGTACATTGTCGGCTAGATTTAAATGTTTAAAAGTGTCATTAAAGAACATCTAATCAAAGCAGTGATTGCAAAAATATTTTAAAAATCCGTTGCTTGCAGTGCCGACATTTAAAAATTTATAGTTGATATCTTTATACATTTTAAAATGACTATACTAAATTTATCAACTTATTCATTTATTTATTAATTTATTATGTTGAATTTATTTTATTTTTTTTGTTTTTTATTTTATTTATTTTTAATTAACTCACGATTTTTTAAGGTCAAATTAAAAATTTTGAATATCTCGTGTTAAACCTTCTGATATATTGAAAAAGGTCATGTTTCTTTAAGTGTAACATAAGCAATCGAAAAAAACAAAATAATACAAAACTCATTCAATTTCTAATGAGTTTTTAATTTTTAATTTTTGTTTTTGCGACTCTCAGGTCCGTCGCTGGGACGAAGCTTGATATCGTCCTCTTCGACTTTGAAGACAAAGTGAGTTTGGAATTGAGTTCTCGGCGCCGATCGAGTGCAATATATCCAAAAAAGGACAGGCGAAACGACTCAAATACCAGCCTCTGTTGTTTGAGGTGCGGCAGTTGAGTCGTGGGTTCAAGGTCAAGCTGGTTATCCTGATTATTGTTTCTCTGGGCGGCATGAGACAGTCTTTTGTACCTGTGCTCGAGGTGCTCCGGGAAGCGCAATGCCTTAATATTGGCTAGCCAGATGCCGACGGCCGTCATCCTTGGGTCTCTTCGACTACTTAGGCAACATGATTCCGGACTGCAGTGGAGCTCACCCTCTGGTTGGAGGGCGCGCCACTGCAGAACGATTAAGACTTAATTGTATCGCTTAGTTTGCTGGGTGGTCTTCGAGATGATGTCGGAATCCTCCAGGATCATCCAGCAATCTCATTTACAACAAAAAAAATAGTGGACTCAAGGATACCATTAAAAACTAAAAAAACTTAAATTGACTGTTGTTAATTGAAATTTTGGAGTCTTCGATTCTGCCAGAATCATCTAAATTCAGATATTCAAGTCTACAATTGATTTTTTCCAAAATCTCACTTTGAAAAACTTGAAATTTTTAGAATTCAGTCGTTAGAATCTTCAGCGTTGAGAGAGCGAAAAAGAAAAATTCACAACTCAAACTCAATTCAAGGCCAACCCGAGCGACCAACCTTTCGTTTTAATCGTCCCCTTCCCAAAATCTTCCTAAAATAAAACGCCATCATCAAAAGCCTTTATCACCCCCCCTCAATTCGTAATAATTAAAACTACTTGCACGCCCCTAGTTTGTCGAGTTACATCAATCGAGGTTTAGTATGCTAATAAACCCCGTCAAATGAGGGAGCGAGAAGAACACATTACAGTTGAACGAGCATGATGGTCATAACTCAGCGAATCACGCATCACCATCGCTGAACTGTATGCGATATTCTCCGCTCCACAACGACCGCGATGCACCTCCCTCTCGTGTAGCCAGCCATCCTCCAACGTAGTGACCAACGCGTGAAAACAAACCCCACGACTAAAATCCCTCGTCCCCCGCGCTCCATCAACTCCGCTACCCTGAAATGCCTGGTTTACGAGAGATTGCCAAGTGGTCCATGTACCCGTTGTACCTACTCACGTTGTACCTGGTATGACAGACGCAGGCATCACCCAAAACCGCTATTTCCCCTCGTCGGCTATATGTGCTTATGCATGTGTTTATATGTCGACATTTTCAACCTCACTTCGTTTCAATTCAATAGCACCACTTCCAAACTTCACTCACTGGTTTGTCACTGACAAATGGATCGTCAATGTCAAATTCACTTTTCGCTGGGTGAGCAAGTGGTCATTGTAATCGATGAATTTCCTAATTTCCGAATGTCGAGGTTGATTTTGTTGTTATTTGTTGAATTACTTTATTGATTCCAAACCTGTCCTTAGATCGTAAAAGAGAGACTGGAATTTTTTTTTTTCGCCGAGTTCTTTATATACACTTTCTTCGTTACGTCTGGCGATCGCGCGGGGCCAAGGAGGAGGACTTCTTGAGAATGGATGGGGTAAATGTTAAGAAAGACCCCCCCGAATAAATTCACATTATTCGCCTTGAATTTTGTGATATTACTCCAAACCGAATTTCTCCTGTTTACATCTACTCACGAATGCCGTGGTATTGTAGTCAACAGTGTTTGTTTTGATAGGAAGGATTACCTACCTGGAAAAAACAGAACACCCGAATATTTCAAGTATCAATGCCATCTCAGTATAAAGTAAGCAGTGTTACGGTGAACAATGAATGTCAAAGGAATTTTCGTGATGTGCGTGGCCTTATCATTGGATTTTTTTGGAGTTTAATTTCTTCAATGGAAGCGTTTCCAGAGGATCCTGATTAGGTTTAAATTATGATAGTTATTTTGCTGTGGAGGGTCATGATATTGCATTTCATTTTGGATTACTTCCAATGATTATAATAATTTTTTTCATCACGCTGTGTTGGAAAAGTAACTTTTCAGTCATTGTCTGCTTCACGTCGAGTGACTGAAAAGTGCTTTTTCGACACATTGAGATGAAATAGTATATTGCCGGATAGTATTTGCCACCTCGCCTTCGGCTCGGTTTGCCAAACATCACGCGAGCAAAAAACCCCATAACTCCTATCCGGCATCATATTTTGCCGTAGTGATTTTAGGGTTTTCGAGTTTGGGAAGTATGTAATACCAATTCCCGTACGAGAAAGCCCTAGAAGCAGTACGATACTATTAAATTTCTCCTTTCTCCTTTTTCCTTTTTTAAATTTTCGTAATTATTGGGAAGACTGATTGAAAGTCACCATTTCGAAAAACTGAAATACTTCTCTGAAGTAAACAAATATTCAACAGAAATATTTTTATTTCAGTATATTCTGAATATTGACTGCATCAACCCTCTCGATATCGGGGATTTCTTAAATTCAATAAGACAATGGAACACAATTTTCAATAATGAACGTTCATCATACCAGACCCCTCGGAAAACACCGAAAGCCACCGATAAATCCCCAGAAATTGAAAAATTATACCGCATTCTCTATTCATCACCAACTTCAGTTGTTGGGTCAGCTTGTCGATAGCCACCAACACGTCGATATCGTGTTTGTGCTCAACTTCTTGGATACAACCAAGAGGTGTAACCCCATGAGAATTCCCATCGACTCCATCAACTCGCTGCACCCTACCTGCGATCGAACTCATATTCCACGAAGCGGGAGGGACAAGGGTAACTGTGACGGAGTAGTTTGAGGTTCTATGAATATGTAAACTTTGCCAAGCTTTTCCCCGGTTCCACAGTGTCGACTAAACACCAAGCGCAGCACGTTTGAACGTGCAACGTACAAAGCTTCGAATATTGGCTGTGGTATTACGATAATTCATCCGGTAAAACAATCGTTGACAGGGAGAAAAATTTTCAGTTAAACTTACGAAACTCGTAGCAATAATCGACACATATATTATTCCCAGCAATATTCTTGGTATTCGTTATTCAGTATAGGATGAACCAATAATCTCGAGTGGACCATTTGTTCATTACTTTCATCAAGACTTTCAAAAGTCTTTCATTGAAATAATCATGATCAATAATATGTTAGACATATTCATTTCTCAATCAATGAGGAATGATGGATTATTTACCGTTCATTAGTTACAGACGCAGGCATTCCATTGCAATTTGTTTTTTCAATCAATGGGTAAGATTAATAATAATTTGGTTGATTGTTGCACTGACGAGTTTCCATTCCGCATTATTCATTGAACAATCAGGGGATGTATTATTGACTCACGTTACCTTATTAAATAATCGGAAACTAAATAGTACATTTCATGCTCGAGCCTTGAAAACAGATCATCGTCTCCCACGTGCAAAATTGCCTTCCGAGCCGACGGCGAGGAACCTCGAAAACGGCGTTTTTCAGGTGCCGCGCACGAAAATAAATTTTTCATTACGCTGTGTCTGAAAAGTACTTTTTCGGCACATTGAGATGAAAAATTATGTTCGTAACTCGTGAAAAAAGTGGTTTTTGACTCGTGGGATTATATCCCTCGCCTTCGGCTCGTGATATAAACCTCCTATCGCCAAAAACCATTTTTTTTCACTCGTTACGAAATATACTATTTCATCACGCTGTGTCGGAAAAGTAACTTTTCAGTCATTGTCTGCTTCACGTCGAGTGACTGAAAAGTGCTTTTCCGACACATTGAGATGAAAAATATTGTTCGCAACAGGTGAAAAAAGTGGTTTTTAGCTTGTGGGATTATATCACTCGCCTTCGGCTCGCGGTATAAACCTCCCACTCGCCAAAAACCATTTTTTTTCACTCGTTACGAAATATACTATTTCCTTATCCACTACCGGAATAATGGGGAATTGAATTGAAAGTAAGGAAATAATATTAATTTAATGTAGATTTTTTGCCGATCTCTGACTCATAGTTATCGCTTAGTTTTCAAGAAATTTCCACCGGTGAAGCAGTACGATTATCTGAATCATTAAAATAAATCTGAGGTTGTGATGTTGAGTTTTAATTGAAAATTTGGGATTGCAAGTACGAGGCAAGAATATTCAAAGTTTAAAAAAAATATTGATGAGATTTCAATTATTTTTATGAGAAATAGTGTCATCTCTCTCATCTCCCCCAGCTCAACATCACATAAATCTATAAAAAGTCTCTCAGCTTGTTCAACACAACCGCGAGTATTGAAATACCTCAACGAAAAGAAATGGAATTTAAATTCCTGAAATGCGGACGTCTCAGCGCTGAGTATCGAAACGATTGATGCAATGTAAAGCAACTTTGATAACTTTCAAATTGAATCCGAGAATTTTTCATAACTGTTGCTAGACGGCATTCCTTCTTCCTCCGGAGTCACGGATTGCCGCGTGGAAAAAGTGGTGAAGTAAAAAAAAGAACTGGAAAACATGAGAAATAAGAACATTCGAAGCGCTTATACTTCTTTCACTGTACCTACCAGCATAATCTCTTGTCTCTGCATTTGCATTTCTCGAGTGATCGTCGCTAGCAACTTTGTCCACTTGGCACACAACCGTCGATCGATGATGCAGTTTCAATTTATTTATTTTTACTCTTGAAATCGAAGGGAAAAAAAAATTTACTACCGACAATTTAATCTTAGAGCATTCCCGGGCGACCCTCCGTACCTTGGGAAATCGAATCGAACGACGGAATTTCTCCCCGGAAATGCAAGAACCCTAGAAATAGCTATTCTAGATATTTTTCAAATTATTTCCGGAAAAAAGTGGTGAATAAAAAATAGGGGACGCATGGAGTGACATACTTATTGAGGAAAGGGGGAAAGATAATGAGGTGGGTCTCTATGAGTACAATTATGTTTTTTTTTAAACTAATGAGATTATTTGTGAAGTCTTAATTTAGGATTGAATATTTGAATTAAATTCGTAAGTCAATTTTAAATTTTAAATATTTAAATTCAGACTTGTAAAGTTCAATTTAAGACTTGATTGAACTGAATCGCAATTAATTTTTCTTTATGTTTAATTTAAAATCTCTAGGACTTAAATTGGGATTTTAAGTCTATATTTAGTCTCAAGTCTTAGTCACAATTCAAATCGAGACATTAACATCAAAAAGTTAATTTAAAAAAATGATTTAACGTGAGAAAAAAAATACGCAAATCACAAAATTCAAATGTAAATTAAATGAAGGTACAATTGATTATTGTTCAGGACTATAAATCAAAAAATTAGAAAGTAAAAACTTCTGTCAAAGAAGTTCACAATCGACCGACTAAAAAAAGACAAATACGAAAAACGAAAAGATATGAAACAAATCCTTGGAATTGGAAAAAATAAAAACCCTAAATTTGAGAGAAAAAATGGCTCAATAAAAAGGGGTAAAGGTATTTTCCATTTCAGAAACTCATGAAGCCATATTTATTATTCACCTAACTCACAATAAACTTGACTCCTCTAAATTGTATATCAGAGAGAGCCATACACTTTTCATTGAATATTTCAAGTCCCTCGCCGCTAAAAAGGCAAAAATATAAAACCGGAAGAATAAAACTCTTCCGTTGACTTTCATAACACTATTGTATACCCAGTTATACTCGTGATATTCCACGCGAGAGTTTATACTCTGGTTTATTCCCTGGTACTTCAGCCCAGGAGTTGAAACTTTCTCAGTATCCCACCGCGTGTGGTTACACCAAACACATTTTTTCAGAGCTATTTCAAGTTTCACTACTTGTGTTGACGATTTTTCGTGGTTACAAGGATTCAAGAGATGAATTGAAATTCCAAACAATGGAAGACACACCCACAGTACGTTTATTTGAATTAAATGGAGTTTATTCGACTCAAATGAATGGCTTTATTGCAATGACTCGTAGTAAAGATTTTATTTACACTTTAAAAAGACTTTTATATCCACTGTCATTTCGATTAAATGAAATAAGATGGTTCTGTTATGTAAATAACGGCTGTGGAATAAATGAATTATTAACATCGTAAATGGAACCATTTGCAGCTGAATTGAATAAGTTAGTTTATTTATGTCGACTAAAAATGTTAAATTGTTCGAAAAATTCCATTTTTATTCAAGTTTTCTCCTGTTCAATTTTCTTTGTTTTTAGAATTTATTGTTTTTTTTTAAATTTTCTTTTACGCTATATTAAGCTGGCGCGATGATAACTGTATGCTTGAAATATCGAGACAGTCCGGGATCAGCATATCCTCGTAAAACAATCTGAAAGTGCCCACTTGCGAGGCTTTTAACTCATTCGCTCAGTCTCTACGGGCGTTCAATGCTGCGTCAGACATCAGGCTCATCGTTTCACTTGTCTTCCCACTGCCCTTCCCTATCTACTTGGCGTTGCTGGTGGTAACTGCCCCCCTCTGAAGTACGTGCGAGCATCCTCGAGGACTATTATAGCCGAGAGGGAAAGTGTCGAGGGCGATTTCTCCCCTCGAGGCGTCTTAATCATCGCAATCTTCTGGCTATTGACATTTTTATTGTCTCGTGTTTTTTGAAGTTTTCGGCAGAATTATCTGAGAGAAAAAACTAGGAGATTTCAAGCTTTTATTCTCAGAATTGAAATTCTATGATCGATTAATTTTGTAATGCGGTTGTAATCCGGTTGAATTTCCCTAATTTTGAGAGGAAAGATATTGAATTAATTGTTCTAGTTGGTACACACATTAATGGCCACTTATTCGGTTTATTAATTTTTGAGGTGTAGCACTTTTTGAAAAATCTAATTTTTTTAATACGCGAATACTACTGCCCCGAGACAAGTGAAAACACCAATTAAAATACTTGTTAGGGAATACATCTCAAATAAACCTCTTTAAACTCGAATGCTACTCCCCCATTTCGTAATTTCGTAATGTTAAAGGCAGTGAAGTTTGTTCTGATTTATAAGTGAGGTCCTAAAATTTCTTATTTCAGTAAAAAGCCAACAGAAAGACAGAAATTTAAAGTCATTGAGTGATTACCAAAAATCGGAAGATTTTTTTTCTCGAAGTTTCAAGAGTATTTTTCTAATAGTATATAAAACAATTCCGTTAAGTTAATTGAACGTATAAATTTAATTAAATTCAATGATAAAATTAATCTCAAGTTCTAGCTCAAACTTTCAAAGGTAATTTCCCATATTTTTTACGAAAAAATTGTTCGAATGAATTATTTAAAAAATCAGGGGCTTAGGAAGTAACGAATAATTGATTACCAATACAAAAAATGATTTGCAAAGTTCTAACTTAAAATTTAGATATAATTTGACTCACATGACTGAATAAAAAAAATTAAAACTAAATATCTTCCAAAGGTATTGCATTGCGTTCTTAAAATGACTCCCGCATCAGATACTCAAGAGGAAAAACGTGAAAATAGTTCATTGCGCGAAAAATGGAGTTCTCAAATAATTTGGAAGATGAATATCCCAACGCTTGGGGCTATCTAAAGAATATTGATCATGCATTCTCCCAGGAGACGGCGGCAATTCATTCTCATCTATATAGATTTTGTTATTGGCTGTATCGTTGAGTGCTGGGAGTTATACCTCCGAGCGTTGGATATATTGGATTATGCCTTCCCTTTCCCACTAGGGGTATTTCGCCCTCGACCCGGCAATGTCAATTATCCACCATTTCATTTTCTCATTGATGTTGAATCGCGACTGACGTAAAGATGTTCAGGGGAACTCAATTCATTTTGCGGATTATCGTTGTCTGGTGTTGCCGATTGAAAAAGCACAAGTCGTACTGAAGCTGTATTGAAGTTATAATCTATTGATGCATTAAAAAATTAAATTTTGATAATGAAATATTTTCACCCAACCCCCTTAATTATTACCTGTCATCAGAATGAATTATTTTGAGGAATAAGTGAAAAAACGAAATCAGATGATTTTTTTTGTGAATTGAAATGGAGGGGGACTCCTTTGTCTACATTAAATATTCGAATTCTATTTTTGATTCACTCGTTGAAATTGTTTCCCTGCCGAATGAAATTTGTCCAGAAGTCTCCCCAATTTCTGTTACAAAATATTATAATTTATTTTCATAAATTTTTCTAAGAGACTATTCAAGAAGCCACGATTTATGCACTCGTACCTGATTATTACAGCAGATTGAGATATCTCGAAGGCACTAGTTCCCCAGAAACAACCCTTTCACTCGCTGTTATCAGTGAAGACGATGTTATCGTCGCTGAGATATGATCGTAACCCATATAACAACCCGTAATAATCGTGTCAGAGGCTTTCCGGTGATTTGGGGTAAAATGGGACTCGTGTGTCGTACATGAAAGTGAGAGAGGCACAACTGATACCTCATTAACGTGGATAACGACCCGGTTGTTGAGTCCCGCGCCGCGCGGCACCGGGACAAAACAGGCGGCCGACTGTGGGGGTGAATACTGGGTGGGGGTAGGGGGAGGGGGTAGGGGAGGGACCGAAGTGCTGCGTTGAGGACACGTTGGCGACAAGCAAGTGCTTTAGTCCCCTCTGGGCGTTTCATTCCGCTGTCCGGTTTTAGGGGCGACCCACGAGCCGGAAATGTACGGATTAACAGTTTAACCTCTGTCTAGATGCGACTATTCGGGGATGTAATGAGAGATAAGTAATCAAATTTTCTCCTGGGATTTCTCAGCGATGAAGATTTATGGAGTCAACGAAACTGTTTATCCCGGTGGAATTTTTATCGGCTTTTCAATTGTCTCCTGTTGATTTGATTAGATTAATTGATGGAAAATGAAAATTAAATTGTTGAGAAATTTTTTATAGTTTTTTTTTTATGGAGAAATTTGTAACATTACTTGATGAGACGTCGAGGATACCAACAGTTGACAAATTCTAGGATTTTATAGGAAAATGAGAGACAATGTATTTTTTTAAATTATGAAACGAAAATTGATGAATTCTCAATTATAATTATAATAGGCCAATGAATATTCTGATAGGCTGCCTGATAGAAGAGAAACTGAGTAAACCATTGAATGGTGAGGCTTTAAATAATAAATTGATTAAAAAAAATTAATTAAATGAAAATTTTTCAATTGAAATGTCGATGAAAAAAATTTAATAGAACAGCAGCAAAATTTCCGGAATTTTTCCCATTCTCAAATCCCCCCCGGGAATGAAAAAAAATAAGCGCGGAATGTGCATAGAGCGAATAAGAGGAGAAATCCCAAGGGTAAAAATCTCCAATCAAGCTCTTTCGACAATCTCGCGTGGATGACGTCTTTCAATCAACTCGACGCCCGTCATGAAGGTGAATTAGACGAATCGAGCTGTCAGTGGCAGTGCACCAGACGCTCGACGAGATTCATTCTTGAGTATGGAGCACTGAAATATAGTACAGTAGCATAAATTTAATACGGTACACGCCAAGGGAGGTACCACACGTCCAACCCTGTTAAGTCCCCGTCGACTATATCTCCAGCTCGCTCCAACACACTCTGCCACTCGGTATACGACACATGAAACACAGGGAACACTGGGTATTATGTACCCTTATTCCTCTCTTGGGAGTGTCAAATTAAATAATTTAGTAGGCTGATGTCGGAACATACCCAGTGAGTCAAGCCAGAAATGCTTAGTCCGCTTACTGACTACATCACACTGGATTAATCTCTTTTACGTTTTTATTCCCTAATAAAATGTCAACTGCTATTCAGTTTTTAGTTGTTTCAGAATGGTTAACAGTGGGAAAATTGCCGGAACAATTCAATTCGTGAACTCAAAATAAATGTGAGATTATGGGCTCGCCAGTGTAAGGAGTTTTTACTAGACGCTATTAATTATTAATTATTAATTGAATAAATTTTACGAATTGAATTGATATTGTAAATAAATCAACATACAAATTTTGGGAAAGTAGCCCTACTTTAAACGGAAATAATAAATAAATAATAATTAATATTAAAAATTATAGTTGGAGGGGTCTTTGTGAGGGGGGGGGGAGGCGAAGCAACAGTCGGTAAATCCTGCTTGCTAACTGTGATGTAAAGATGGAGCCTGGAGTATTATAGATCCCCCACTTTCGGCCATTCCCCCCACTACTTCTTGGAAGAGTATAAAAGTTGGGACGGGAGAATGGAGAGCATCAGTCGTAGCTCAAGCGGAACTGCGAACATTTTTATTGCCGTATAAAATGGTAATTACATCCAGATTCAATTTGTAAAGTAAAGTATAGGTGGATAATACAATTGCTAGAGCGACTCCATGTGAATGGTAATTGTAAATTCCAAATATAGATGAAAAATTGGAAACTAGAAATATGAAAAATTTCTATCCCACCTAATTCTACGCTCCAATTTCTACATTTTCCATTCATTCTTTTGTAGAATTTCGAGCACGGAGTTCGCATAAACCGAGAGAAAAGCAATGTTGACATGTGCTACAGCTCAAGACATCCACCAAAGAACCTAACAAGGAAAAGAACACCAAGAGAAAGATGGAGGAAGCAATTGCGTCAAATGCACGAACGGATTGGAAAATTGAGGTGAGCACGGGCGACATGGGGAGGCCCAGGCCAAATCAATTTTGAATTTCAACCTCACGTTCTTCACCGCTTCTTTCGCTGAATCGACACTCGTCACTTCGGGCAATTGCACATGAAAAATACGAATCTCCGGGTAATCCATGCGACTGAGGATTTTACCGCAATTGGTTGGAAAATAAAAGGAAAAAGGGCTAACAAGGAAATAATGAATTGCCAAAGCCAAATCCGCCAAGAAAGAATTGAGAGTGGGAAGAAATATTTTCCGCTCTCTATTTTTCTCCATAGTTTTTGGTTACAATTTTATCAACTTTCTCTCAGTGACTTTTTAGCCTAGCAATTTTAATGTATCTGGGACGATGAAGGTAAAAATAGAGTGAGGGATGGTGAGGTTTTTCCGTTAATGATTAAAAAAAATTGAATAGTTAACAACCCGTTCACATGATCAGCGACACAAACATGGTTTTTTCTGGCTTCTCTGGATTACCTTAGCAGCACACGCCTGTATAATCTACGTATATTTTTTACGCTCACCCACTTTAACCCCTGTCTGTCTCTTCGGTTTAATTAGCGTAAGTCCAACGCTCCTCGACTTCGCTCCATCTCTCTCTCTCTTTTTCTCCCCTTGCACTTTACTCTTTATACTCGTTGTTGAAGTACAAGCCTATCCTCAGGGAAATTACCCCGATTACCCGTGAAACTTTTGCCTCCCTCTTTCCTCCTCCCTCTATTTCGAGCTGCCAACAATACATTTTTTTACCTCAACGAATTCATTCAACGATGCAATTTTAGGACGAAAATGCGGGATTCGTAAGAGGATTTTAATGTTATCTAGGTTTCATCTGATTGGCGAAGAAATAATTGAGATGATGATGATTGAATGGGTTCGTAGGGGAGAAAATTTATTAGAGTAGAAGTTGGATATTTTAAGTGATTATGTGGGTGAATTTGTTGTAACAAGTTTAAAATTTGATGGAAGAGGAGGGTGATGAAGAGCTTGTCTGAATAGCTTTAGTTGAATTTCTCATCGTCAAAACTTTGTCCTCCATACCTCTTAATCTCGGGATTTTCGTCCCTTCCTGCATTGAAAATCCTCTCAACTTCGATAGAATCCCTCTTCGTAAGCAAACGAGAATGCATCCGGGATTTCCATTTTTCTATTTTAAATTCTAAAACGTTAGCTCTATTAGTAGCGCCAAACGAATCGAGAGCACTATAACAGAGTTTCCATACTGGTTTGTTGATTTATTGGTTCAGAGGCTGATGGCGGGGTATTATTATTATAAAATTAGAGACAAAAAAGCGTAATTGCAGAACTGACGAAAAAACTTTTGTCGGAATTTCGAGAATTTCACATTTTTATCCAAGCGAACTCATGTTAATTCTGACATAAGTCTTCTTCACAAATAATCCGCAATACCTCGGGGATTGAAATGTTCTTCTGTTAAATTCCAGATCGTTGGCATCATTAGTGGAAACAAACAAATCGAAAAGCCACAGAATGGTTAATTTACACATCAACTGCTAATGCCGATAAAAAATTGATAACATCGGGGCCAATGTTTGTCCAACACATTGAATTGATCGCATGACCAAATCCGTTCATTTTTGTTGATGCTTCTATCTCCCCTCAATTGCCAATGCTATTGTAAAAACAACCCATCAGTATATCTTCACTTCAGAAATTCAGCCAATAAATGTTGCTAACTTTATGAAAAACGAGATATTAAGCTCATTAAGTCTAGAAATCGTAAGAAGTTTGTACACACTTATCAATTTCCTTCCAATGTATGGAAATATTTCTCATCGCTTGTCAGTATTTTTAATCATAAAAATTTTGTTACTCTCGATTTACCTATTTTTTCACGTATTCTACCACATAATTTGTATTTTTAACGCAATTAACGGGAGCAGATAAAATTACCTTTCTTAATTTGAGCTTCCAAGGATGGCTTAAATTGAGGGACAAAAACACTTCAAGAAAGGAGGCAACATCTTAATATCAGGTACTTCACTTTTTATGGGGTTCAGACTAACGACCTCAATAATATATTAAAATTTATTCTAAAATTCTGAAACATTTGTCACATTCAGCGATTACTCGTTACGCTCCCTACGAAGTTTCACTTCCTCGACGCGCAATAAATTCACCAATGAAATTGTAATTACGAATAGGTCACCCCAAACGCGATAATCTCCCATTCTTCAGACGAGTGTTTTTAGTTAATCCAACAAGAGGGATTTTGACACCACCAATTAGTAGAAAAAAAAAATCATCCCAAGGGGGAATCGATAAACTTAGGGGTGGGAATGTAGGGATAAAATTGTGCGGGTAACAGCGGTGGAAGGGATGAAGCCGCAAGGTACCTGGGGAGACTGTCAGAACACAGAGGGAGATTGACTGCGGTAAGGGAGATCAATTGAACTGTAGCAGCAGTTTCAAAGCGAAGCCTATTAAATTCCAAAGAGGGGAGCTACACGTCTGAGGAGGTCTTGCCGGCAATGAGCCATACAAACGCACAGAGGCTCGTCTAAATGTGCAAGTATCGCGGCTTATCTTCTTTCGAAGTCTCAGCATCCCAAGCCCTGGTGCGATATCTGTATCAATGTAATTAACACCGAATCTTTGGAAAATTAAACCTCCTCACAAGGTGGAATTCAGTTTACAGACTTTATGAAGATGATCAATAGGTGAGCTGAAGTTTAAGCTATGCCCGACGCCGGTCCAACTAATTGTCTCGAAAGTTTTGGATTGGAAGGCCATACATCCCGGGAACAGTTTCTAGGGGGACGGGTGGCACTGCTCAAGTTTTCTGCATAGCGTCTTCTTTGGGCGTCGTAATGTCGAGGGCGTCGGGTGGTAAGTACTTGGGCGTAATAAGGTTTGAGAGTTTAATGTAGGATTCGCATTTCAAAAAACATGGAGTTCGGCTGTTGACATTGGACAGACTAAAATTTTAGATTACCTTCAGAATTTTAATACAACAAAGGAAGAACGTTTGTTCGAAAGCAAAATTCATCTCGAAAAATTATCTCCTGGGTCAACAGACACAGCGCAAATCATCATCGTTTAGTAGAGTCCCCGAGGCAAATTGAGAGCATTGATTCTCTCGTATGTAATTGCGGATATGAAGAAGAAAATTTAAATCATGTTTTGTGGGGATGTCCGATGTATATCAGGGCTAGAGAAGTAATGATTAAAAAATTATGCGGAAAAAATGTCCTTCCGCTACATCAGGTCCAGGAATTTCTGGCGGAAGTAGAATTGTCTAGTCGTTATAAAAGAATGTCTAGATCAGTGTTTGCTGAAAATATGACACTATTGTAACAAATTGAACAGTCATTATTCTTCGTACATTGTTGATAAACTCTACCTTCAGCATTTCAAAATGCGACTAAATAAAAAAAAATAGGGTTCGTACTAGAATTGGTGAATGATGGGCAGACTTAATTTCAGGTCATTTTCAGATTCCATTCATAATAGACGATAATTAATTTAAAGAGGACGTTTCTGGGCACGAAACGATATGAAACTGATATTCAGACTAACATAAAAAAAAATTGTAAGTCTCTATTGAGATGGCGACAATTCCCAAATTTTGTTTTCAGCTCACGATGAGCTTTCTGGACGAATTACCGTTTCAAATTCATGACATCGTTAATAATTTCCGGTTAATTTGATTATATACTGAAATATCAATCGACAGAGACTCAAATGGCTGTCATATTTATTATGGCGATCTGACAAGCCACATGACGCTTTTCCATTACCAATTAGTTCGGAGATTGATTGGGATTCGTTTGGTGGTAAATCAAATTCCATTACCAAACGCTAAAGTTCAATGGTAGTCCATTATCACTAATCTGGCGATTAAATTTGCGGATCCCATGAATTTTTCGGTATTTAATTTTTCGATATTTCGCAACACTAAAACTCGTCATATGAATACTCGAGTGGATCGATTAATGGATGATTAATTGAATCAATAAGAAATCGCTTTATCCCTGAACTTGCCGAGAACGGCCACAGAGAAACCGAAAAAAAGTCGTAATTACCCTCTCGGTGATACTCCCCGGAAATCACGTACCCATTAAATCATCCGGAAATTACTGTCTCACCACTGGGTGATCCAGGCATAAAAGGGAATGGCATTTGGTCAAGCAGATATATAGGCCCGAGCCAGCCTGTACTGGCTCAGCACTTTGAGGTCAATGCAATCAGGGAGGTAGAATTCCATTTCCACTCGCTGGAGTGTATACGTGATTCTACTTATGTGCTTTTCAGACCTCTTACGTGCCTACCACACGTAACCAAGAGCTTTAAATACATTCCTGGGTCTGTAAATGCCGCCGAACATGGAACGAAAATAAATGTTTGCGAAAATACATGGCCGCGTCTCGCATCTCCCGCAGCCCTTTGAAAGAAAGAAAACATTGAGATAAAAAAAAATGAATTCACTAGAAAATTCTGCGGGGAAAATAATTGAGATGAAAATGCGGAGAAATTTTCTCCTTATCAAAGGCCTTTCATGTTTTCTGCATCAAAGCCAATTTCGTAATTAAATGATATCATATAATTTTAGGACTGAATGGAAGAAATTCTCTTTGATGTTCAATTATGATTGTTGAATTTTTTGAAATTTCCGTTGATGCTTCGTATTATTCCCAGCTGTATAATTGGCTCAATGTAGTAAACATCGAATCTCTCTCTTCTCCTTACGACTGTTCATATTAACCTCGTAAAAACAACATTTTAATAGTAATTTGCCTCGAGGATCTATCGGAACATGTGGAGCAACAAATGTTGCATGGAGAAATGGGGGAGATAAGAAAGAGATGTTGGAGCCAAGGCAACTGGGATTACCCTCAGCATAGCTTCGGGGCTTCCTGCTTCCTCAGATCCTCTCGCTCTGTCTCTCCATCCTCCTCCGGAAAGCCGTACGAGTAGAGGGTGAGAATGGGTGTGAGGAAAGAACGAGCCCGTTAGAAAGACTAACGGTCCCTTCTTTCTACGAAAAAAAAAAACAATGTCTCGATTTCTCCGTATTCGCAGAAGCCCCACGTAAACAGGACGAAGAGAGAGAGAGAGAGAGAGAGAGAGAGAGAGAGAGAGAGAGAGAGAGAGAGGGAGAGCGCGCGAGGGACAGTGAGAGAGAGAGAGAAAGAGAGAAAATAAACACGAGGGGAGCTCAAACGGCCTTTTGAGATGCATCGATAGTTTACAATGGTATTATCCAAACATAAACATACAGAAGGTCAAATGTTTTGAGAGGGGGGGAATAAACGGGATTGGCGGGTATTAGAGGTTAAACCGGTTAGACCGAAGCTTTCGGTTGGTGATCAGGGGAGAGAGCCAATTCAGAAGTTCGGAGACGATACGACGTGCTAGCCAACTCTATGGCAATAATAAAATAGGGGAATATGGTTTATGCTTTTCTGCGGGAGGTCTTCGATTCCTCTTTCTCATTCTTTTTGCGTCTGGTATTGCGGTTGTCTTCGGGAGAGGGGAGGCGCGGGTGCGATGGCGGGGATTAACTGGGAGAGAGGGGGGAGGGGGGCTGTGCCGTGGCGATATTCGAGGAAAATTATGTGTCGATGATGGGGAGGAGTCGTCAATGTTCTGGGATGTGCTGGTTATTGATCTCTTTTTTTTATTTTATTTGGATTTATTATTTTGGTCTGGAGATCGATTGGTGGTTATTGATAAAATAATATTATGAGACAATGGTTAATTTATAAGGGGACGTCGTTGGGTTGTTGTTGATTTTCGTTAGTTTTTTTTTCTGGTAGATTAGCTGTTTATTTTTTCAATTTATTTTTCAAAACATAAAACTGGGGTAAATGGTTTATGTTTTTCCACAGGAGGTCTCTGGTTTTTCTTTGTGATTGTTTTCGCTCGTCGGGGGAATTGGAGTTGTTTTCGGGAGAGATAGATGCGAGCGTGAAATAATGGGGATTAACTGGAAGGGGTGGAGAACGATATTTGATCAGAATTTTGTGTCGGCGATGGGAAGTCTTCATAGTTGGGGCTGCACTGGCTGTTGAGTATTTTTATTTTCCGTAGAATTTTTTATTTGGCTTTAGAAATCGATCAGTTGTCGATGAGAGACCTCATCAATGCTGACTTCATCTTTACTTTTATGGGGGCAATAAAATTATGACTTACATCAACACGTGCGTTGAGAATATTGTGGCATAGAAATTTTATGACTTCCAAGTGTACTTCCAAAATTGTTATAAAATTGCGGCAAAACATCAGTTTCAATGGGGACATCAGTTTTTCATCAGATAAATAGCGTCACTTCATTTTCATCGTAACCTCAACCATTCCTCCTCTACATTTACATTCGTCAATTGAGATGCTCTCCGTCTCTCGAAGTTATCATATCACGGTTTACCCCTCATTGTACATTATCTATGCCATAACAGACTGGGCTAAAGTTAGTGATGCGGGGTGGCAAAACTTTTGCCACACAGAGTGTATTAGTCTCGTTGCAAAGGGCACATAACCCGAGGACAACGTCAGACTGTTCTATCCCGTTTTGTTGTCTTTCAAACTTGACTTGCGCTGTCGCCTAGTGCTGCCTCAGCATAAGGATGATATCCGAGGATGTAGCGCATTAGGGAAATACGAGAAGTGCCAGGAGGAAATTTTTTGGCCCCCGGGGGGAATATGTGGAACGTTAATGGCTTGGCAAAGCGTCCAGAGCGTTGCGATTTTCCGGAGTGGAGAGGGATCTTGGACTGTTTAAAGCAAGCAGCATACTTTTATTATTTTCCAAGATAATAAAAATTATCCCGGAATATTTTTTCTATGCAAATCCATCATTTTTTAAAATGCATGAAGAACTAAATGTACTCTCTCCGCTCTGCCTTGTTCCACTCTCGGGGCTTTTTAAGTTTATTTCCCAAGATGGGAATAAATAATGAAACATTCAATTTCCCTCTTTCACATTCTGTGCAAATAGACGCAACTACCACTTGCCTCCCTGAAAAAAAAAATCCCCCGCGTCCCCCCCCCCCAGTCACTGGCAATCTCTGAAATTTGGATTTAAAGAATTTACAGAACTTCGGAGCACTTGCCGACCAAGTGAACCACTGGATACTACTTCCGAGTGTTATACAATGCCCTCTCCTCTCTCACGATTGAGAATACTCACACGAGAAAATCAATAATCTGAAACGCCCTCAAGACCAGTGGAATTGTAAAACTTTCACGACTCCGGACTGCCACGGGATGCGATAAAAAAATTAACGGCTCCCACATTTTTTTGTTCTCCGTTTGAATTTTCATCATGAAATCCATCCCAACTTTTCACCGCCATTTTCATATATTTGTTCTTCACCCCCCCCCCCTTCCCCCACTTCATTCCTCCTTTTATTCTTCTGAATAAAAAAAAAAGTCAGGGGGCGAGGTAAAAATCTCTTGGTTATATGCCCACGAAACCTTTTCCGGTGAATGCGTCAAACCGTTTACCCTGTGCCACCCCTGGAAACGATTGTCATCCTGGTCACGTTTGTCCGGCAATCCCTTTTCCACAAAACGAGCAAGTTATATCCCACATGTGAATTCCATTGTCCCAGAAATTTCCCTCTTTTTTTTTACCCCTAGTTCGCGTACCCAGCACCCACAAAATCTGAATTACCGCGTCAACCACTCATTCCCGGGGGTTTGTGTACCCCATGAACATGAGAAAATTTCGCTTGCATTCGGGTGGGAATGAACAAAGTGCATGTGCAAGGGGGGATAGGAAGGGGGGGGGGGAGGGGGAGTATCCATTGAAAATACTCGTTTGTGTATTCATTCTGGATTACCAGTATTTAGCTCATGGTCCGTAAGTACGTTGGGTCGTTGTTACTCGATTGTGGAGATTAAAAAATTTTCGATAGTGGGCGATTGTCGCTGGCCGGATTCTCACTTGAATATTTTCGGGGGATTTGAAATGTTTCAGTTTGAAAGGAGTTGGGTAAATATGCGGAGATTAGGGGGTAATCGGTGGTAATGGAAGTGGTTGGGAGAAGAAAGAAAATTAAAATAGCTGAATGAATATTTTAGTTGGGTTGGGTTACAAAAGAGTTGGATTTTTTTTTTCGGTGAGTGTGGCTGAGTCTGGAATTAATCCTGGCGAGTGCAGTCAAGTGTGAAACTCCAATGTTTGGATTATTTTTGTAAGGGCGGCAGACAGCCGGAGAAGTGCAACGTTTTTTGGTGACGATGGGGGCGGGGCGAATGTTTAGAAATGGGTGAGAGCGTTTGAATTATCTTCGGATGTCTCCAGTTTTCAGTGAGGGAGTTCGATAGTTACTCAATTTTATATCACTCGTGCGTATGAACTCGAGGATTACAGAGGACTTTTGCGTGAGGTAGGATGGACTTTATCCACTCTCATATTGATCGACATATGTTCCTCCCTAACCGCTTTGTGGCGACATTACCACAGGCCATTAATGTTCGAATAATGGATGAAAATAAATAACATTAGGAAGAAAGGGGAAGGAAGATTCTCGACACTGGCTAGTTAATTTTTCGTATTCTCCCCAAACATCATTCAGACAAAGAACCGTGACTTGTGAGGACTGAGTGAATACGTGAGAATCCGATTCTAAAAGGTAGATGAATATTCAACGAATCGAATCGAAACTCTCGATAGTTGAACCCTAAAATCTGTCACACTCTATCCTCACTGTTC
>JAPYZM010001672.1:0-17101 GCA_030522845.1 Psyttalia concolor
TTAAGGGGTGGGGGGAATTTACTCCCGTCCGAATGGGATGTAGACAAAGTCAATGGCTATCGATCGCGATCAAAATCCCTTCGATCGGATGACACGCCTCTCCGGGAGCGTGAACGATAGAAATTGAAAAATCAAAATTTCTTGTAATCCTTATCTTTTAAAAAACTCGAAATGGGGTGGGGGCATTTCGCTCCCAAACTAATCCGATCTTGTCCGCGATGAGATCTATCGATCGCCACCAAAATTTTTCCGATCGCGCTATCCGTTCGTCCGGGGGCGTGAACAAAAAAAAGTGATCACACACACACACACACACACACACATACAACTCGATAAAAAAACATCTGGGGGGTTCCCCCTGGTCGTGAAACGTCGTCATTTCACAAAATTAGCGATTTTCATTTTTGGGGTGAAACCAATAACTTCCTTATCGTAAAGTTAAAAATCAGAAAGTCCTACTCAAGTTATATTTTTCAATAATTCGTCGTAATTATAAAAAAAATTGTAATTAGAGCTACTACAGCGGCTGTCGATTGTCAGGAATTTACATTATCAACTCTCTAACTCCTCTTCCCGCCACCGTTCAAACCCCAGACGGCATTACTTAACGAGTAACAGACCCGATAGTGTCGATCAACATCTCCTGGTGAGTGTTGGGGCCTTTCGGTTTTATCTACAAAAACATTCACGATCGAGGAAACAACGCGTACTCTGGAGAAGGTAACAACAATTGCTGGAAAATCTCTCCTCACTATATGACTACCGCTTACCGCCCTTCGTTAATTCTTTTTTTTATTAATCGCGATTACCGTGAGCGCTAAACGCGGCTACGGGGACTAAAAGTGAAAGCGTTGAATCGCGTCTTCGGGAATAAGTGAGTTTTGATTATTAACAGTCAAGCCAGTGAGTGAGTTGAAATATAAAGTTTTTTCTGTGCTAAATTGTGAATAAATTGAAAATGCACATTGAGGAATTATCGCGAATGCGCACACTCTCTGCGGAGATTGGCCGGACGCGCCACGTGAAATTACTGAGGAAATTTTGCAAGGTACGGTAATAACTCGTTAATGTTAAAAAAAATCCTTTTTTTCTTCTCTTACAGTATTCTCTCACCCGTTTCACCTGAAACCAAAAAGAGAATGAGACTATTAATTTGTTAATCAGGGATTAGTAATGACAATTGTTGTTAATTGTAAATTTTTGATAATTTTCGAACGACTGGCATTTACTCCTTTCAGCAGAGATTTTTAAGGAATTTTTTAATCTCCCAAGCCGCGAGGCATGAAAATCACGTCATACGGCTGGCACTAATGGCAACAGAAAACTAATTCATTACATACATTCTCCAATGTTTAATTATCAACATTCAAGATTAGATATAAATAATTAATATGACGTGAACATCGATAAAGAATTTCGATAAGTTGTTTGGAGTTGACATGTGGCAACGATGCCCGCACGTGCTAATGTACAAAGTCCGCGGCAATAACACTTCGGCGAATTGAAAATGAGCGATTTTTCGAGGAGTGAGGGCATACAATAAATTATAAATTATAACCGACTAAGAGAAATGCAGAGTGAAAATGACTAAACCCATTGGCGACGTCTTAGCAAAGCTTATCTGAAGGTTTCCACAATTTTACTGAATGTCACACATTTTATTTACCGATTAGATAATTCATTTTTGACTGGCAAAACAACTGATGATTACCAGTCAGGTAATTATCACTGACCACTGCTCTCGGTACAGAAAAAAAAAAATCATAACCGGGAGGTATTTTCTCTCATGACCTACGCATGATCGTTAATGATTACGAGATAATAGAGAAACCTTCCATAAATTAAATATTCCCGCATTGATAACTTCTAATCCTCAATAATAATTGTATTATTCACGCTATTTTTAATCCCCCCATTAGGTAATATTTTTTTTCGTCTCATGATTATTATCTGCCTCATATTACAAAATTTCGTTTTAATGATTTTTTGATGTACCTCAGAACTTGGGTTGGGAATTTTGTTTGCAGTTTTTGAAAATAAAAATTAACGATTGGAAAATTAACAATTGTTGTCACGAGAGATTATGGGTAAATAGAAAAAAAATTATTGCCAGCAGTCGAAGAGGGTCCTCATTTAACTAGTCTATTATAAATGTAATCGATGATAAGTTCGGTCCTTTAGGGCGACATTGACCCAATCTAGTAATATCCCGAGTTCATTAAAATTCCGCGTTATCTCGGTGATAACGAAATAATTATACAAGCGCCTCGAAAACATCCGCGAAGGAAGACGGAAGTGGATGCCCTCGGGATTAGTAAAAAATTAAAAATCTCATTCTTTGGGGTGACGTCTTGGGGTCGCGTATCGAGTACTTCGGATCTATTGACACAGGTTAATCGATGACCTCTTGGGAAGGATGCCTGGGTCGTGCGGAATCAAGACTCACGATCGATGGACTTGTGACGCTCGTCTGGCTGTAGCAGTTGAGAAAGATGATTGGAATATTGTGACCCAGGTTCTGAATGTTCTCCAGCTGACCCGGGACACTTGCAGTCTCTAAATTTTCCAACTCAACTGCTGTGAGAACGATTTTTATAATATTCCTCGCCGTCAACCATTGGACTCCCCTAAAAATGGAAGATCATTACCCGACAGATTGAGAAGTAATGAAAAATCAATCGGAGATTCTCATCGATCGATTAATTATCTCGAGAGTGGTTGATAAGAAAAGGATTGATTAAAATTTTCGCAGCAGATGAAATGCAAAAAAAATATTATCTCGCATTTCCCCTTGAAACTACTCGTCTAGATAATTTCTTATTTACGTCTTTGTTTTATCATTGAGGTGGTGAAGGAGATAATTTATTATCATTAAGGCTGCGATTTTCCCAGAATTTTTCCTGATGCGAAGGAAATTCATCCGCAAAACGATATTCTCGATGATTGTTCCATTAATTTTTTATTTATAATTTTTCTTTGCCGGGACCCTGACAATTTCCCCGAGCTCTTCTGGGGTTTTAAAAATCGAAACAATTAATGTCCAGGCTCCTGCAGGGAATAACCTGGAACGAGTATTAACCTACAAAAAAAATTCTTAAAAATTCCATTCTTAAAAAATTCGAGTCTCCATAAAACTCGAGTTTTTTCTCTTACCATACAACATGAATTCAATATAATTTCCTCTCACAAAAGAAAATAATCTTACCCACACGTGGGAGTCCCCCAGGCCCCCACAGCTGCCGCTTTATCTATTTTAGCATAAATATTTTCCGTCCAATTTCCTCGCCATAAACAATCCGTTTAACAAAATAAAAATGCCTCCTCTGCTAATTATGTCAACACAGCATGGATTTCCACTTCTTCCCCTCGAATTTTGTCTCTCATTTCCACTAAAAAACAATGTTTAAAAAAAATAAAAATCATCCCACACGTGGGAGCCCCCAGCGTCCGCTATGTCCGTCCCTGGGCGATGGTTCGACGTTGCCGGAGCGACTGCTGAGTCACATACGGCACGTCTGATCTCGCAAGCAAGTCGTGTCCCCAGTCCGTAGCTCCACGCAAACCAAACCTTTCGTTTCCCAATCACCCGAGAAGTGTCATCACCCCGAAAATCCAGCGAAGATGTCACCGACGCCCTAGACGAATGCACAATCGCGTTGTTCCGCCTCCCCCGGGGTTACGCGAGTTAATTACCCCAAAAAATCCGTCCACGAAGACCAAAAAAAAGGGACTCCAAACCGAAAAATCCACCTGTACAATTGGGCGCTGCAGTCGTCCCCCGCCCTCCCAGTGTCAAGGAACCATCACAATCTACAGGAACAAAAATAAACAAACATTTAATTAGTGAAGTGCTGCTCCATTTATGGCGTCAAAGTGACAGGCAATTTCCACCGGATTAAAGTGCAATTGCGACTAACCCAAAGTGGCTGCGTCCATACATGAGTTTTGAGGTTATTTTAGGCTCGCATGTAACTGACCTACACTAGACACGAGCGTGGATCCAGTGCTCAGTTTATTTCTCATCTGACTGTTGAACCGAGTGGTCCATCCTCCAGAAACACCTCTCTACCATCAAGTGACATTCAATTTATTTTTATCATCCTAACCTTAACCCTCGACTCATGATTCCCGGATTTGTCGAGATGAGAGTGTTTTTGTGGATTTTTTTCACCGGTTGACGACACAACAAAAAGACAATGCAATTCCGATGACAGTGGAATGAAAAACAATGTCTAATTATCAATTATTTTGGTAGAATAACATTTATTTAGTGACAATTCCAGTGTTGAGTGCATTAATTAGACTTAGACTTGATTAAATAACTGTGATAAATAAGTGGAGTTTTGTGTGGTTGTGCAGGGAGTGCTCTTGGAGGGATTGATAAGTGAATGAGTTTGTTGGAGGATTGAGTGATTTATTGATTGAATTGATAATGCTGTGCCTGAAGAAGCTGTACAGGGAGGAGCTGCTCCAGCTGGCTCTGCTGTTGTCCCTCCTCAGGGTGGATCCTGAGAGCTATTTGGGCCTCGACATTCAGAGCATCGGAGTGGGCTCACTGAACCTCAACAATGGATCTGGATGGCACACCGACGCCAGGACTATTGTCCACAGGCCCATGTTTGTCCATCCGAAAAATCTGGACTCGATGCTGATTAATTATGAGAGGGATCTTTTTGAGGAGCTCAATTCCCTGGGGAGGTATAACAGACTGAGTGCACCCAATGATATTCATGCGTACTTGTTGAATGTCGAGGATCCGGGGAGAGATCCTGGCGAGGGCCCTAGACCCAGTGAAGAGGGCTCTGGGGATGGGGCCAGTGCTGGTGAACCTGATCCACCCAGTGATGCTCAGGGCGAGAGGAGACCCACCGCTGAGCTGACACAAGAGGTATTTCTTTTGTTTTGATTGAGATTGAGGATTGCAAAATATTTACAATATCTACTCCAATTTCCCAATTGCAGTTTTAATAGTTTTTATTTAAATAGATATTTTTCTTTGAATAGACATATTCAGTTGATAACCCCAGGAGTGCCCTTTGAATTGGCATGAAATAGTTTCTGGTATAATTAAATACAGAAAATTGATAAAATTCTCTCCAAAATATTTTCGCGAATTACTTCGAGAAGACTCAAAGTCTCATCCTCAGGAATAACTTGCCATCAATTATGACAATAGACCAGTAATCAGCGAATATCTCAGAACCTAAAGGACCTGTCAAATTTCTTGTCATAACCTTTTTTGTAGAGCGAGTCAAGAGCTAAAAAAAATGTAATCCCTAAAAATCTTCTATTTCCCTTGGATCCTGAGATATTCCACGAAAACTCGCGAACCAAGTCCACTGAAATCTCTTGACGTCGTTACATAAATCCATTAGACAAAAAAATCAATAACATCATTAGATATTTTTCACATCGACGTTCTTATGAGATTGATCGTCATGCTCTCATTCAAGCCAATAAAACAAATGGAAAATACTCGGCAAACTCTTGCAATGAAATTGCAACGATGGCATCATGCTCTTTGTTTCTTATCACATTCTGGCAGTGCGACTGTCCCGCATTAACGTATTATCCTCTGGCATTGACATTGCCTCCTTCAACGATCATTCAATCATCAGAGACCACGTCTAGTTTCCTTTCACACCTGCAATTTCTTTTTCCCCTCTCCTGCATGGAAGGAGAGAAATAATGAGCAATGCAGCGGATAAACAGGTATTTCGGTAGTTGAAAAGAAAAAAACCCAAGACCGCTACAATTTTTCGCTCTCCTGGCGTGGAATCAATTATTTTTCTTTCTGAGAATTTGTAGACATGAAAATTGAAAATAGATGGGAGTGTGTGGGGGGGCCTGGTCGATATATTCTTCCTCCTTTATTCACCAACTCCAGACACTTTTGGTGCAAATGACCCCGTGTTCTTTTTTTTTGTTTTTCTTTACTGCGAACTGCGTCATGCGAATCATCTGTGACCTTGTGCTATACCAGCGTCCTTCATCCTCCTTTCTCTCCTCGGATTGTACGAAATTGGTGCTTACGCGATTGTTTAGACGCACGTGGAGGCGCAAAGTCCAGTTGGAATTGTTGGAGAGTCTGGAGAGACATTCAGGATGCATCTGTTTTAATAGTTTTTTTTAGGTTTCTGGGGAAGTAGTGGTGGGTCTGATGCGTAAAAATGACAGATTTTTCTGGTCTTGGAGGCTCAAAGTTTCATCACTGAGCTCATGTATTTAAGAAACAATTTTTTCTGCTCCTCGTTTCCCTTTTCGTTTAGATCGAATAAATTAATCGAGTCCCTCGCCATAAGCGGCCAATGGGGGCAGCGAAACAAGACTTTATCATTAGTATCCCCCCGATATTGGACTGGAAGTGGTGTCCAACCTTCTAGGAGGCTTCCAACCAATAAGGCAGGAATGGGTGACTTAATTGATTGGCTTGGCCCCCGTACGATTTGTCGGCATAAGTGTAAGCTATTGGGGGACGGTATGTGGTGCTATAAGGCATCGACATGCAATCCTATGAGATCATCTTGATCTAGGCTCTCTCAAATGCACTTCATCTTATCTGGCTCAGTGGGCCACCTGTAGCGGACGGCCTTCCATGCTCAATCGCGTCGACACGTGGAGCGAATTACAAATTTATGAGGTGTTCTTCGATATGATTTATTTGATTTTTATAGTTCATTAGTCATCTCCTGCTGTCATTAAGTCGCGGTTAGTTTTACGTTGAATTAGATTTCAGAAGTTCGGAAGGAATTCCGGAAGGAAATTTGGCTAAAAATAATCGGATTTAAAATTTTTTATAATTACTCTGACCACAATCGTCCAGGTTAAATAAATATCCGTCTTAAAATTTAACAAATCATCATTGAAAATGCGAAAATAATCATGAGGTTTTATAATGTTAATCGCGAGGTAATGTTTATTAGCAAAATTCGAAAAATCAATTTTTAAAATTATTTTTATTATTTTTTAAACTTGAAAGAATTACTGGTACGGTCCAGTAGTCATCTACTGGTGTCATTAATTCGCAGTTAATTTTACGTTTAATTACATTTTAGGAGTTCGGGAGTAATTACGGAAGATAATTTGGCTAGAAATATTCAGATTAAAAATTGTTTAAAATTATTCTGACCCGAATCGTCCAGGTTAAATAAATATCCGTCTTAAAATTTAACAAATCATCATTGAAAATGCGAAAATAATCATGAGGTTTTATAATGTTAATCTCGAGGTAATGTTTATTAGCAAAATTCGAAAAATCAATTTTAAAAATTATTTTTATTATTTTTTAAACTTGAAAGAATTACTGGAACTGTCCAGTAGTCATCTACTGGTGTCATTAATTCGCAGTTAATTTTACGTTTAATTAGATTGCAGGATTTCGTGAGTAATTCCGGATGATAATTTGGCTAGAAATATTTAGATTAAAAATTGTTTAAAATTATTCTGACCCAAATCGTCCAGGTTAAATAAATATCCGTCTTAAAATAAAAGAAGCGTAATTGTAAATGCAGAAGTAATTATGAGATTTCACAATTTTAATCTCGAGATAAATGTTTATTAACAAAATTCGAAAAATCATTTTTTTAAAACTACATTTATTATTTCTGGAACTGAACAAAGAAACTGTAACGCAATTTTATCCTACAGTCATCACCGCCAAAATAATGCAAACCCCAGCGCGAAAACTCGTCTCTCCCTGCAAATGAGCGTGCAACGGCCTCGATTGTAAAAATATCGAGTTGAAAATATAAAAAGTGAAACTGAAGACGTTGGCGAACCACTACAAATACATCCTCATTTAGCGTGTGCATTTGAGCCACCGCCCTTGCATTTTTTATTCTCCAGACGAAACGATAAATCGTTCTTACTGCACTGGCGAAAATAAATTCTAAATGGAGCGAAGGTTCTTTCGAAAATAGTCAGGAGCAATTATAAATCTTTGATTATTTTTTTATTTCCTGTATCCTCACTGCATAAAAAAAATGATAAATTAAGACGGCAAAAAATTTCGTTGAGCGATTTACTCCACCGAAAATCGTGAGAGATCGGCGGAATTTTTTCACACCCAAAACTCATATTAAATTTTAGCCAGAGGATTATTTGATTGACAGAATTATTTTTTTTCCTCTGCGTCTAATCTGTCAGATCTGATAAGTATTCGGCTGGCGCTGTGCCCGAAGCTGGCGCCACGTCAAATTTCCCAGTGCGCGTGGCTCAGAGACAAAGGAAATAGCTCTTAAACTAGAGTTCAATGCGCCAGTTGGAGCTTTTGACATTGTAAACACTGTCACATCCCTGCCAACTGATGAATCGTATTTCGCGATGTGTGTAAAATAGACACGTGTGGAAACAATACAATAGATTTCTGTTGTTCTTTCGTTTGGTATGATCTCTTGACGACTCAAGGATGGTAAATTGATGAGCACTCCGCCCTTGGCATTGGCAGAATGCCTAGTAGTGAAATCTGCGTTGGAAGAACATCATTTCTCGACTTGGGGAGATATACTTGGGGTAATTAGACGTAAACAGACGTGTCTAAGTTGATTTCTTGTAAGATTAGATTAACAACTGCATTTGCTATGGATCCCGGCTCCTCTTACAGAGTCAGAGGACCCAGGCTGCACCTTGTCCACTTCTTAAACACCCACGTCAAGTTTCTTCCCCCAAAAAACGCGATCAGACTTGTTAACAATCGGACTATGAGGTCTTAGAGTCTAAGACCTCTCTAGAATCCTTTCAATTCGCTTCTTTTTAATTTTATTTTATGATTAATTTATGATTTGAGTCAAGACTGAATACTCCAGTTGAACAAAAGTACATTTGGAAGAGCGCGACAAATACTTTTATCGCTGCGTGACGACGATAGCGAGCGAAATCAGGTTCCCCGGACTAGTGACGAAATAGTACATCATGTCATCGCGCGATGACAGTATTTTCTGATGGATGTGATTTTATAATCAGAAGTGACGGCGATTACTATTTGCCCTGCACTCCCTCGTGGCACTCAGATCATCGTAAATCTTTAATAAATACGCATGCGTGAGATCGCACGCATGCCATCTTGTCACGTGCCCCATCGGGCCATCTTCTTGTGGCATTTCTCCCGCCTCCCATTGCAGACTGATTGACCCACTGGTGATAACGGCTGGCGATCTTATTTCTTATACCTCGTTTCTCGTGTATTGATGGGTCACGTTACTGACGCTTGACTGATTGCTGGACAAGGACAGCTAGTATGCGAAATCAACGGTCGTGTACTTTTATGAGATTATAATTAATAGTTGCGTAACTGAGAGGTAAATTGAATTTCCAGTTGACGGCTGGCATAATCAATTCTTTTCCCGTGAATTTTAAAGATGTCGGGGGGCTCAGGTGGTGAATTAATTTGTTTATTTTCCGCAAAATTGGTTTTTTAATTTATTAACTTTGCTGCTATATAATGCAGCCAATTAAATACCTGGTAGGGTAAATATTATTGATAATTGGTCGGTTATGTGGGAAAAATTGGTCAACTTCGGAGAGAAAAATTGTTGAAGTTAATAATGCAAAAAAATTGTCAGTTTTTCTTCACTGATTAAGGAGAGCAGCATTGCATTCTTAATTACTCGTTTGTGTAAAAATTGTTCTTTGAATTCCTCTTGGAATTTTAATTGAATGGGTGATTGAGGGTCCGAATAATTTTTTTCACTCTTCAGATATTTTTCTACTGCAGAAAAATTGCAGATTCAATAGTTGCCATCAGAAAATTATTCATATTTTTCATATATTCATATCATCCTTTAGTCATTGAAAATTGCTTTGGGAGCGGCCTAGGCCAGTCCTCAAAATCGCCTGGGCCAATGGAGAACGAGAGCTCTCGAATTTCTTCACATTTGGTCAACGAGAAATTTCACCGGGTTCAAATTCCGGTCTGGACTATTCATTTTTTTCAGTAAAAATTTCTTGTCAATTTTATATTGAAAATAATCCTGGATCCTATCCTACCTATTCCAAATCCCATCCAATAATTTCCTCTGACGTCACCAGAATGTGGAGCGCTATATAAATTTCCCCGTCTTTGATGTAAAAATTTCTTCCACTCTTCAGATATTTTTCTACTGCTAAAAAGTCGCAGTTAAAATCCTAAAAAAATAAATTTGTGCAAATTTAATTTGTGCTACTCATTATTGACCAGCCGATCCTCCAATTATTCTTATTATCAGATAAGGAGTGTATTTGAGGCTTGAGGTGAGGAAAATTTCTCAACTCGTTGCAATAACAGAAATTGGAAATGGCGTGTTAGGCGCGTGATCAATTGACGAGAGGCCTCAACGATTTCTGATTGATGAGCCGAATTCAATTGACCTGAAGCGCAATGCCACGTAGGAAGTAATATTTACCCGACGATTCATAAATTTGCATGGATCAGCATTGGAAATTTATGATAATGCCTGCCCCACAGAGTGACCCTGGAGACCAATGGTCGAGGGGATCGAAGAGTACCTCCAATCCTCGCGGGGAATGTTCTTCTACTGCTCAGCACAAGCTGGCGCGGTTTACTCGGTTCTTTCGTTGTCTTTTCGGAGATTTTTCCGTTAGGTTGACGTGTCGATCGGTGGTATGGCGCGCAAGAAGAAAAAGTACCCGAGGATGATCACGGTTTTTGTGCCCGATGATGTATGGAATATTAAGCTATTGTTGGTTTTTTTTTTACTGTGTGAAGTGGAAAGAAGCGAAACCAAGCGGCTTTCGTTATGAGATTTCATTCGATTTTATTTTTATTAACTCTCGGGGAATTATTGATTTGATATTTTAGCGATTTTTCGATTTTTGAGGATCGTCTTCTTCAGAATTTCAGATTTCATTGAACATTTAGGGAAATCTACGGTTTTGAGCGGAAAATTAAAATTTTTTGATTGAGCTGAATTTTTTATCAGACTATGAATATTCAATATCACATTGACCTGAATTTTTCCGGCTTCTGACGATTTTCGAAATTTTGAAATTACCTGAGTTACAAAAAATATCTCTCGAAATTTTCCCCTGGGAAAATTTGGTTTCCAGGGGAATCGACAAATTATTGAATTATTTTCTGTTTTTCATCGTTTCTTTTCTAATTGTGTTTTTTTTTTTTTTTGTTACAGGTAAGTCAAGTATCTTTGGTTCATCAGATATTTACGGACTGATCGGGTTTGGTAAAAAAATCATGGGAATAAATGCGAGAAAAATCAGTCGAGTGATTCGTAAGTCTAGTATTAGAATTGTTTCAATAAATTAATTCCAATGGATCAGTCGATAATCTCCGACGCATATAAAATGTTGTACTTGTTCAATTCAACATTATTTATAATTATTTTGGTCCACAAATAATTCAGGAATTCTTCGCATTTAGAATTGCCTAAATAAGTCCAATTTTGAGGTAGACTTCGAAGGTCTAAGTGCCATGAAAGAAAAGTGGAGACGTTAGAAATGTTGTATCGTTGGGTATTCCATCGCAACAAATTCTTTATTAAACAAAGAGCATTCAGCAATTTAAAAAATAGGGCTAATGCTAATTTTAGAACATAATAAAATCATCAAAACACCCCTGAAAATCATGTCGAAAATTCCGAGTAGATTTTTTACGTAATTCAATATCGATTTGCCAACGACGCAGTAAAAAATAATGGAGAAGTTAAAAACAGTAGGAAATACTCTTCTACTTCCCTCTTGTCCGTATAAACTTTAATTTTTATTTAAAAAAATATCTTGTGCTGTTGAGGAACTCGTGCGTCATCTCAAACCGAAATAAACAGACTGCACTTTTTAAACTTGTCCCCACAAGTTAAATCGTTAAATTCAATTTTATTTATTTACGTTTTTCTCAGAGACTTACTCCTCTGTTATCTGGTCGGTATGTTCTCTACGGTTGGTAAAGTAGAAACCCCCAGAGACTCCAGTGGGTACAACAGGCCGCAATGAACCGAGAGTTCACTTTGTAATTGCGAAGTTTATCTGACTTCCCCCCAGTTTTTTAGGGATATCTCCGAAATTAAGTGAGATAGCGAAATTTTTGTAATAAACTTTTTTCAAGCTCTCAATTTGCTTGACAAAAAACGTAATGACAATTTTTTCTCTATCTCCGTTAGATCTTGAGATATTTATTGAAGATTGATTAATAGTTAAAATCTACGTGAATGATTTTACCACTTCACTTCTGATTTTAATTATCTCGTATCAGGTCGAATAAAATGATTAATCTTCTTGCAAATTCCAAGGACAAATTACACGTGCAATAAATCCCCCCTGAACTCTCGTAACTATCAGGCTGATTGCGTGTAAAGAATTCACTATGTAGTAGAAAATTTAATGATAGCCGGGAGTTTGAAACAAAAAAATAACCGGTTTCTTTTTTTTCCCGGACTAGAGCAAAATCACTGGGTATTTTGAGATTATGATACCAGTTACAGAAGTGGAAATGACAGTTTCCCTCCCTGGTAGCTTCAGGCAAAAAATCATAATACGAAAAATTACTGGACAATGGAGGCAATCGGAGGCGGAAATTATGTTTTAGAAATTTTCATTTGAAATTGCGAAAAATTTTACGTGGATGGGATGAATTTTCCTCCTCGCTGTGGAATTTTGCACGAAAATTTCCCTCATTTTCAAATCAAAATTAATTAACTGCCGATATTTATGGCTTCGACATTGTTTTTTCATGTTTTATTCGTCCCAGCCAAGAGACTAATTTTTCAATTACCGAAAACTGATTTCTCAAATTACTTGCGTCGCATTTTTAACTGAGGAAAAAATAACTATCTCCCCCAGAAAATTCCCCACACCTCTAGACCTTTTTTAAGTGAGCCGTAAACAAATTTTACTGACCGTTCCGATAATAACGATAATTTTTCGTAAGTAGTCACCAAATAGACGTTAGCGGTCCGTTAATTTACCAGTGGCGGTGAAAATACCACACGATTATATAACAGAACCATAATTCCCAGAGTTTCCCTCTCCACGTGAAAAGCCAAAAACTGGTGTCCAAAAATCCCCCGCCCGATGAAAAAAAAAATCCCCTCCCCTCCCTATGAATTGCTCGACCCGAGAGATTTTTTATTAGAGCAAAAGAGAGGAAATCCCCTGTCATTAATCGCTTATTTTCAGCTGATGACATATTTAGGTCCTCTTGAGTTTGACTTCGCTTCAGGATATATCCCATTAGATTAGATTAGGAAAATTCCACTAGAAAACTCAAAATTAACACAACAAAATTTCTCCCCTCCCCCCCCCCCTCCCCTCCCCTCCCCCATTTTGTTATGTTTATACTGGTAATTAGACATACTACAAAAGCAATGATTACACGCGTGCATTCGTATCGTGATATAGATAGATCATGCGAACGTCGTTATCTCCCTCTCATACTTACATGAAAGCCATAGTCTGTATCGCGACCTGTCGTCTCCAAGCGCTTTTTCATAATTCTCGGATAGTATCAGAGAAGCATAGCGCGCCGCCTGGTCATTCAGTGGGACTAACATCCGCAAAGCTAACGTCAATCAACAGAAAAATATATTAATTAACGTCACAGTTCGGGAATATCAGTTATTGACGTCACATCGGTTGAGATTTTTTTTTTTCCATATTTGGTAAAAATTAAAGGAGCACTTTTACAATTATTCTGACGCAATAATGAGCAACTGTGCAGTGATTATTTCGGTACGTTGACAAGCCCATTTATTGTTTAAATTATTATTATGGGGTGGCTATTTGTGGCGGTTATGTCATCAGTGGGAATTAGACGATCTATCGTCGTATGGTTGGGCTGGCGTTTTGAGGTAATTGCTCGTACGACACGTGGACAATGTATGCAAAATGTGGACAGAGTGAGGCATCTTGACTCGTAATTATCTGTAGTGATTAACTTGCGAAAAATCATCGCGCAATTTGTAATATTCCATTCCGTTTGTTGCGTTGATAAATCTACTGGTTTGTTTACTTTGTTAGTTTTTTCTTTTTTGCTACCGACGGAACGGTTTTTATTATTTTTTTTGTGGCACTTTTTTTGGTTTTCTTGCATTTGGCGTAACCGGGATAATGTCAACTCTGGTTAGCTCCTAATTTACGACGTTTTCGCACATTTTTAATGCAGCGGATGTGATCGAGGGTTGGCATGTTCAAAGCATTTATTTATAGAATTTAATGGACTGAGAGAATTTTTTTTTTACTCGCGTTATTGCTATTTTATTTGAATTTAATTATTTGATATTGAATTATTTATGAATGGATTATTTATATGAGGTTGATTTCACTATTCGGATCAAGGGAATATTTTTTTTTTTTTGCACTTGAAGAAAGGAATTGTTTAATTGTAATAATAAGGCGAATTACAAGCCAGTGGGAAATTTGCCGGAATTTTTTATTGTGGTTGAACCGTTTGTTTTGGTTTAAACAAAGCCTGATCAGTTTCATTGAACAATTACTCTCGGTACACTGCGACTTTGTAGAATATGAACTTTTTATGGTAGAACGAAGTCAGCAGAGTTCCTGGTAATTTCTTGTGCGTCAATTTGTCCCTGACTTGCGGTCAAGGAAACGATGGGAAAAAATACGAATAATTCTGATGTTTCGTGGTAATTGACGGGAAAATGTGGATTTCGAGGTGTTGAATGTCTGGGGCGGCAGTTCAAAATTTTCTTGACCCGAATTTCCCCAATTGAATTTTCTTGAGCCTCCCCGAGAATGGATTTTCGGGGAAATAATTCGCAAGTGGAGGGATTTTTCAATTTTTTCATTTTATTTTTCACAATTTTTTTAAGCCGTAGAGCAGTTTATTTCATTCAAAAGTGGGGATAATTGAAGACTGTCTATTTTATATATAAGTTTATCTCGTTCAAACTCTCGCAATCTCGTTTTGTTACCATCGCAGTTCCCTCTCCAATTTTCTTATTCGCACCGAAGATGGCGTTGACTGAACGCTCACCGCGATAAAACATCTCGCGAACTGAGTAATAGTACTTATCGTATGACTCGTCCACTCGAAGCACTCGCGGATTTTTTTCCTGGAGCAATTAAAAATAAATAACAAAAAAAACTTTTTCTTCCCGGCCGGAAAAAAATGGATCTAATGTCTCCTACAAAATCCCCACTTGCACTATTAATAATATTAATTAATTAATTAATTAATTAATTAATTAATTAATTAATTAATTAATTAATTAATTAATCATGAATTAATAATATAAATTCCCCGATAAAATTCACATTTTCACAATTTTTTTGGCCGAAGCAATTGGCCCTCCGGACGAATTAACTCGTTCAGTGTTCGGCGGCAAATAAAAAAAATCAAGATCGATCGAGGCGTGGGTGACAGTGGTCTCGGAGCGATCCCTGTCAATATGTCACAGATCTCCCAGTGAGAAAGCCGAGGAATTTCGCGTCAAGCCATAACCCCCGAAAAATTACTTTATCAATTACCCCGGCGAGGTTGTAATACAAATGGCCGATGAAAATTGAAAAATGATGTTCAAAATTTGTCGCCTGAGATCCGTAAAAATGATTAGCCTCTATTTTTTTTTCTCTTGGCGATGTCAAGACCACCTTCGGCGCTTTATGAGATTACCATAAACACCTTAACCACCCTCTCAGCCGGGAATTTGAATACTACAGGAATACTTTGGTCGGCTTTCAACTGCGCCGAAGAGACATCAGTCCGCGAATGACTAATGATGCCGGGATTTTATTTTTTAAAGGAGAGGAAAATGCGAGGCCCGCGCGGCAGGGGAAAATCAAGAGGGCCTGTCGGTTGAAAATATAAACTCCGTATTTGGAAAATTTTTTGAGGAATTTGTTTAATTACTCCGGTCGAAAGTGGCTCCGGGCGACGGTTGATGAGGTCACTCCCCCGGTTACTCATTAGCCGATGAATTGATGCATAATATTCATTACTGACCAATAAGTGCGCCATGAGAGAGATCCGTGGACAGGGGTAATGACACGTTCGCCTCCAAAAATCCAAGAGTAAATACAAGGTCACGAAGGTTATTGTTTAATGGAATTGTTATTGATAGTAGTGACTAGAATATTGGATATTTTAATTTTACTTCTCAGTCATTTCTTTTTAATTGACACAATTTTGATCAATTAATTTGAGGTGATAATTTGATTGAGGCGTTTATTAATTTTTTATTATCCTTATCTCATTTTATTGTTTATAAAATATTTTGTAAATCGACGAGGATTCCATTATTGCGGTAACGACGAAGATTATACTCAATTAATTACTATTCATTATTTTATTATTACTCGTGCCGTGCTGCAGTCGATCCCGTCCGTGGGATGAAATGAAAAATGACTTTGACTCAGGGCAAGACTAATTTTGTTGACCTGGACATGAGAACCCGAATCCTCGCGTTTTTATTCGGATTTTTATATCGCGTATACTCTCGAGACGACTCCTTTGAATTCCCGATTTTCGGGGCCGTCTGTGCTCCATCGAAAAATCGGTAAACCACGTCATCCGTGCGACTACGGGAAAATATTTTGACACCGGTGGATGTCACCGCGTGATCGATGCCCATTCCCTCGTGATTACCTAGTGAATTGCAGTTCTAACGGGGGACAGAAAGAGGATTGACTGAGATTTCATTCCCACGGATGAATTCTCTTTGGTCTTTGGGAAGGGGGAGGGAGAATTAATATTCAACAATTTGTTGTTGTCTCCTGCGTGAGAACCCCTGCGTGCAAAATTCTCAATTTTGAAGTAAATATTTTCTACATTCCCCAATCCAGGCAGGAATCGCCAATCGAAAAAGGGCTCATCACACCCTGAACCGAGCCTCAGAAGTCCTGAATGAGGGCTGGGATCTAGCCTTGGATCAGCCCTCTTTTAACCTTAAAATGATAACATCGTTTCAGGCTCGTCAAACAAGCCTCGTTTAAGGCTCGCTGGAAAGGCTGAACTGAGCCTCGAAAAACGAAATTTTGAGGACTGAAGCGAGCCTTGATATGCATAATTTTCTAGCTTGGTAGAGAGTGTAAAGAGGGGGTTTTTGGGCTTGGGAGCCCAAACTGGAAAAAAAATGGGATAAGAAGACTTTTTACGTTTAGGCATCGTGTTTATCATAAAATGGAAAACGTAAAGAAT
>JAPYZM010001673.1:0-17099 GCA_030522845.1 Psyttalia concolor
AGCATGAGCCGTAGGCGAGTGATGTAACCACACACGTTGAGGACGAAATTTCCCAACAAGTCCTGAACATAATTTTATGCCACGACGCCTGGAACCGGCAGAATTAGGCACAAGGCGCGAAGCGCCAAGTGCGTAATCAGCCGGTTTCAGGCAGGAGTGGCATAAAAATGGTTTTTGGCGAGTGGGAGGTTTATATCACGAGCCGAAGGCGAGTATATACTAGTTCCTAGCTCGTGAAAAAAGGGTTTTTTTCACTTGTTACGAAATATACTATTTGGCGATCAAACTCTCCTAACAAAAACAATTCGATGAAGAAGGGAAGAGGCAGAAGAAATGAACACTCTTAATTACTGCTATAAATTTGTAATTTAAATAGCTTCACGTGCGCCTCCTGAATTAGCAAATAAACGATTGTACATTCTTTCTGTTCACACAAATGTCGCCGGAGGGTGGGCAAACCTCCTCTTGCAGTCTCATTTTAAAACTATTTTCCATGGTTCGTTCCGAGTTGGAATATGGAGATAAAGAGCCCACGTGCAAATGAATGTCTGAAAATAGGTCAATATACATCAGATGTGGATTTAATGTATATATATACTGTATATATTTCATCTATATTGCGGGATATGATCAACTACAAATCTCAAATATGAATTAGCAGTATTCATACACCCAATGAAATGATGCATTTGATTGGAATAAAACTCATTATGAGTTATTTCAACTGAGAAAATAGTACATTTCGATACGATTGCGAGAAAGTGTTTTTGGGCTCGTGGCACATTTACAGCCCAAGCCGTGGGAGGTTTATATCACGGGCCGAAGGCGAGTCAAAAACCACTTTTTTCACGAGGTACGAACATAATTTTTCATTACGCTGTGTCGAAAAAGTAACTTTTCAGTCATTCTCCGCTTCGGGCCGAGTGACTAAAAAGTGCTTTTTCGACACATTGAGATGAAAAATATTGTTCGTAACACGTGAAAAAAGTGGTTTTCGACTCGTGGGATTACATCACTCGCCTTCGGCTCGTGATATAAACCTCCCACTCGCCAAAAACCATTTTTTTCACTTGTTACGAAATATACTATTTCATCACGCTGTGTCTGAAAAGTACTTTTTCGACACATTGAGATGAAAAATTATGTTCGTAACTCGTGAAAAAAGTGGTTTTTGGCGAGTGAGAGGTTTATATAATCCCACGAGTCAAAAAACATTTATTTTCACTTGTTACGAAATATACTATTTTGTCACTGCTGCTACGTTCAGCTCGTGTCGAAAAGTGCCTTTTCGTTTACTAGTAAACGAAAAGTTGAAACTTGTAAACGAAAAGACTTTTCGTTTACTAGTACACAAAAAATGACATAGTTGGCCACTCCCTGAACGTAACATCACTAACAAAAAATATAGTTCGGATACACGTGCTACGGGGTGTCTCAACTCGTGTGATTGGCGGCCCTCGGCTTCGCCTCGAGCCGCCAACTTCACACTCATCACCGCCCCTTCGCACTTGTATCGAAATATACTATTTTATCACAATGTGTAGGGAGTGAGATTTTGCGCACGCCAGACGTGCCTAAAATCTCATTTTACCCAGAGTGTGTCAAAAATATTTTTCTGACCACAATTTGGAAGGAATTTTACTATAAGAATTTCAGACATTTGATTGTCCAAAACCAGTATATTTGACAAAATTATATTTTTTCTCAGTGTAAATATGTTCGTTAGCTTCAACATTTTGTTCTAATGTCGTAAATTCAGTTATTTTTAATAAACCTCCACTAGTGATGCGTGCAAAATTCATGACATATACTGAAGTCAGCATAACTTTTAACATGAAATGCTGCCCCACCACCTCCATTTTGCGTATGATCACGTTACCCCGACTCCTTCTTTTGATGTTAAAAGTTATGCTGACAGAACCATATCATACGACGGTCGTATGACCGTCAATGACATGTCACATGACAGGCCCGCAATTGACCATTTATTGTCACGTGGCAAAAATGGGACCCACTTCCTTTATGGCGACCATATAGCATCTAAATAGTCTAGACCCCACGACAGATGTTGAAATAAAAAAAAAACAAAACGAAAAAGAGAGAAAGAAAAAAAAGAAAAAGAGTTGCTTATTCATGATAAAATGTTATGAAAAAATCACTCGTCCTATTAACTCAATTTCTCACTGATAAACTCAACTGATGGACAATGACATGACAAAACTCAACAAGGCATGAGAAAATTTGGTGACAGGGAAAACAATGACCGTCACGTCGCATTTATATGGAGAATTTGTCAGTGACCAAATGTTATCTGACCGATTTATTGACAAGAGATAGCATGACCGTCGGTGACGGTCATACGGCAATCATTTTATTGTGATCTAACATTTTTTCATTCCTGATGTCATCTCACATCTCTAACCTCCACATATCAGATCAATCGAAACAAGTTTTGTCACTAGAAGTTTTTTGTAGAAAAAACTCTACAAACTCACTGTTATTTATTTTTTCACACAAATTATTTTGTTGCCAAACAGAATTGTTGATTTTTTTTCTCGAATTTTACCATTGAAAGCAGATAAAATTGATCTCAAAATACGTCCGTATACCTGGCAGGTACAATTTTTCATATATTATATATAATATGGCTGTATATTTCCATTTTGCATTTTATTTTTGAGAATTATAAAAAAAACTACAATGGAATTTTTATAGTGGCCTAGTGGAACCTTCTCCAGTGAATTGTTCCTTACCGGGATTGCTTAATTAAAAACTACTGAAGCCTTTAATCACGCCTTTGGATCAAACCAATATTTCCTGTCCTCACGTATACCCTTTCGGGCTTTTACGTATTTACGCCAAGGACCAAGGAAAAACCTCACCCTAAGGGGAAAACCTTGGCCAGGTACAGTCGTCTCTGTTACGAGACTACCGCTCGGCAGCGAATCGTGAGATCAGAGTGCTACAAATTTTTTTACAAATTTTGACTGCCGGTGACGGGAAGCGTACCCGGGTCATCGGCATGCCAGTCTAGCACTCTAACTGCACGGCCACTACCGTCGGTGGATAAAACCAATATTTGTTTGAATAAAAAATATATCCTTCTCGAATGTCTACAGAAACGGAAATAAAAATGAACGTTCACTGATTTGACCGAAAACCCTATGACGAGATATTTTAATTTCTTATTCATTTGATTCCTGCAAGTATCTGCAAATCAAATAAATAATTTCCCACCCTGACACATCCTCCCCAAAAACTACGTAATTTTAATGAATTTCCGTTTGACAATTCTTTTTGCAATACTATTTAAATAACAATTAAAATATTTTAGAGGTATTTTTCTAGAGATAGAGTGGAAAAAGTCCAGCTGAATATTTCTGACATTTAATTTTCTGCTCAAGCCTTCGGAAGATTATAATTATTCCGGGGAGGTAATTTCATGCAAGTGGGAGGCTTAATAAGATTCTGCCTCCCCCTTCCCTGGCATTGGCCCCTCCCGGGGGGTCAGACTATTACGACTCTCGCGTGTCAATGTAAAACCCTGGAAATGAAAGGAAAGAGAGAGAGAGAGATATTGGTGGATAGTCAACGAGTGATATAGGGGCAACGGAGAGGAGGTAAAACGTTTACTCAACAGAGTGAACAAAAGATCCTCCGGATAATGCGAGTTTATAAACACTCCGAGTGGATAGGAAATGAGATTTTTATGGGCGTCAATAAAGCAGCGATTTCCTTTAAACTTTCCAATTACGATGGGCTGACGCTCAGTAATTTGTTACATTTTTTTTACTCGCTTGTTATTTTGTGTCGAAGGGAAAATCGATGCTACATTAATGCGAGACTTAAAACACACCGAGTTATTGACGCGACCCCACAACAGGAAAGCACTAACGACCTGGGGATTTATGAATTGCAGAGTATTCAAATGAATACCGAGTGAGAAAATAAAGGGCGGAGAGTGTTTGCTTGAGAAGGTGGAAAGCTTCGTTGAAAATGGTTCTTTCTGTTGGGGCATTTTTTTTTTATTTTATCCTAAAAGAAGTTGAGAAAGTTCAGTGGAGGATGAATAATACGATGTTTTTAAGTAGTAGTAGCGCCTTTAGATTTTTTTTTAGTTCGCGAAAGGCATTCCTCTTTACGTAATGCACTTTCTGCTCAAATTTTGCGGTATTTAATGGACTTTTGAGTGTCAGATTTGTACTCTAAGAATAAATAGTCGATTATTAAACTTAGAAATTGAATCAAATATTCTCGAAATTAATTTTTTGAAAACTGACAGCTCCTTTGCAATGTTTTCTGCTGATGAATAAGTGATCGACATCGTTAAAACATCCCTACCAAGCCTAACAAGTTCCTCGTAAGCCTAATTTTTTCATCATCGTGTAATCGATACTCGGGAGCCTTCTGGATATAAATAGATTTATTACGAATCTGTGAAAATCAATTTTTATATGCGAGAATTTTTGTTGATCAGTTATTAATAAAAATAAATTGATTTTGATGGTCTACAGGAGACAATCAATTTCAATTCGAAAATTTTCAACAATTCAACTATAAATAAAATTCATCAACTGACAAAAAAGTTGTTATGTCCCCTATTGTTAGACAAATGTCACACCTATTCACACTCTACAAATGTTTTCAATTTTCACGAGCACTTCGGCGTCAAAACAATTTGGCTTCTGCCATGGGAAGCTTGAAATATTGCGTTGTACTCGGAAGAAAAAGCCATTTCCTGACGTATGTGATTATAATCCTTGTCCCGAGCCCAGACGATGAACTCACATCCGTCAGAAGATCCTCTTTTCTGTCTAGTCACGCCGCATACTAAGTCATTCGATTCAGAAGTGAAATATTACGGCTAGAAGTTACATTTCCTCAAGATGGAATACCCCATTCCTTAGAAATATTTTTTACCTCCTAAATTTTGAACTCAAAGTAAAAACAACATTTTTCATCTCAATGTGTCGGAAAAGCACTTTTCAGCCACTCTCTGCCTCGCGTCGAGTGACTGAAAAGTTACTTTTCCGACACAGCGTGATGAAAAAATAATTATTCTTTAATGTCATAGAAAAAATACAATTATCCACTTGTTTATTTTTGCCTCCTGAACTTCGTAATTAAATAAAAATATAATTTCCGCGGAGTAGAGAATTTCCAATGAATAATAATTTCACACGCCCACTTCTATTTACTCCTTCACAAAATATGATAAAAGCAGAGGTGAATAAAACTTTTGCCGAGGCAGAGATACTTATTCCTCGTATCTTGCAAAGTTTAGGAGATAAATGGGCCGTCAGTTCGCTTTATCCCATGGAAATTCTCTCCTGCGAGGTAAATAGTATATCCAAAGCCATTCTATCTCAATGTTTACGACTTACTGAACAATCATTGGCGTAGCAGAAATCTCCAGAAGCAGCAGTAGGCACCCACAGATGCTCACCGTTGACGGTATCGGGTCCCCAATCCGGTGTTGATCTCGGCTCTCTGCTACCGCTGGCACCCTCCTCTCTTCCTCTGTTGATAAATGAAATAAATCAAATTAAAATATGCAATAACCCGGGATAACCCCGAACAAACCCTATTAATTTACGTATCATTCATTGAACTTCGGTTAAAGTCGAGAAATATATTTTTCCCCATCCACTTTCCGGGAGGGGAATAAAATTGATGTGAACGGAGGGAGAACTCGACCGAGTAAAATATCTGCGTGGAGCACACACATTCCCTTGTAAAAGACGTTCTGAAAAATTTCAGTTACCCTGTTCACCCCTCGAGTAAGTTTTGTTAAACAAAAAATCACAAAGCCACGATTCCCCCTTTGTCCTAACAATTTTTTCTCTACTTTTACCATTTTTTTTTTCTTTTAGTCTTTTCCCCCCGACATAGTCCTCCTCACCCCCTTTTTCTCACAAACTTTTTCAATTTAATTTCACTCGCAAGAGCCGAGAGTTCGTGGGTCTGCAGACCTTCCTCTCGAGTTGGGACGAAACATGGAAAAACCGAATGGTATGAAAATGTTGCATAATGTCCTACTTAAACTACTTGGGGAAGTCTTCTGGAGTGGGAATCCTTGAGTGATTTGAATTATTGCGGAGAGCATCTGACATCCGTTTATTTGGGTTCTCTAAGCGTCAGGCAAAATGTATTTCTCCGACGATTTAATTTATTACAAATATTCTACCACTTGAATTTAAGGAGTTAACAAAAATTTACGTTAATTAGTTGAAAATCTCACGGTAAATTTCAGCTCTTTCGCAATTTTCATGGAATATTTTTTTTCGTTTTGATCCAAAAAATAGTCAAGTTCGATATTCAATGGACTTTCACAGACTATTTTTTTTTCATTGCTAAATACACATAGTCAAAAATATTACAGACACGGTTAGTTCGGAGGAATAGAAAAAAATTAGCATTTATTTCCATTGGTTTTCCTTCTTTTTTTAGCCTTGCATCATTTTTTTATTTTTTTCACTCCGACATAGGTAGTCCTCTTCAACCCGTTTCCCCACCAACTTTTTCAATTTAATTTCACCCGCAAGAGCCGAGAGTTCACGGGACCGCAGACTCTCCTCTCGAGTTGGAACAGAAAGTAGAAAAATCGAATTGTAAAAAAAAAATATTGCATAAAGTTGTGCTTCTATTGCTCGCGGAACTCTTCATGGGTGGAAATCCTTGGATGTTAAAAATTTTTCCACATAATATCTGACCTTCATGATTTATATCTCCAGATTTCGTAATTTTGGGCCAACAACTATTCCTCCAATAATTCAATTTGTCTGAATTATTCTACCAGTTAACAATAATAAATAATCTAATATATATACATACATAAATATGATAATTAAATAATATTCAATTATGAATATTCGCATTTATTATAAAATTCTGTTGGAAATTTCTTTAGTATGTATGTAATGATACTTTAACGGTTGATTTACGTTTATTCAAGTATTCAATTTAATCCGTCGAATTGAGGAAAGAGTAAAAAAATCTATGAATTGTTATTAGTCTATTTATTCTAATTCTATTTCATTAAAAATAGTAGTGACACAATTTTTCAATTCCGATGAGCGAATGAAAAAATATTTGAACCTTTCCAATTGGATGTAATGTTTCACTCTCCATTATTTCAACCTCAGAATAAACTTTGCAAGTGAGTTTTCCCTTGTTGTTTGCCTCGCAAAAAATTCCGTGACGCTTAACTCGAGAAATTTCTCGGAGGGAACTTTCACAAAGAAAATATCAACAGAATAGATTATATGCAAATAAAATCATAAAGTATGAAAACAAATCAAGTACATAAACTTATAACAAAAATTTCATAGAAACTAGAACAACAGAATTTCCAACAGAATTTCAAAGGATTTCTGAATGACTTTTTTCACCTGTTGATTGTCAAATCCCATCATCTAAATTGCATAATTGGACAAAAAGTATATAACCCAACGGTTTAATCTCCCTCAGATATTAATTAAAAAAATAATTTTCACTTACAATTATTCACACTTAAAACGTAGCATATCGATTGAATACATGAAAATTGTAGAAGAAGTAGATTAATAGAATTGAGAGTAGTAATTTCAAATGGAAAGAGATCATGCCGTGTGAGACGAAAAATAGTTCACAAGAGAGTTCAGCTTAATCATTTGTCATGCTGACAATATCACTCGATAACTTCAATTATTCTATCTTCTAATTAATGAATAAAATTAATTCGCCTTGAGACTGCATTAAAGAAGCCCTGAAACAACTGCTGTATTCTGCTTGTTGACAATTCTGCACTGTTGTAACAGTGTCCTTGATCAAATCTGAAAAATTCTCCAAATTAACCAGCGTAACGAGTACACGTAATATCATTCTGCATTCCCCCAATGCCCCCCTCCCCCCTTCCCCCAACGATACCACTAATTAGCCTGCGGCATAGTGAGAGCTATCAAAGCGTAAGTGCAAGAGTGTCTACAGTTCGGGTGAAATATTCAGCCATCACAGAAGCTTCTATACAGTCACCGGAAAAAAAGGCTAACTGAAATCAATTCATTGAAACAAAACTCGTCCGTGACTCCCGGAATTAATTAAAAGAATTCTCTCCGGCTCTTTTGTCAACATTAATGAGAATAATGGTTATTGGAATTGAAGCTTTCTCTCGTGTCTCATTACTGAGGTGGATGATAGAAGAGATGGAAAAGAGTAAGCGAAAGTTAAAAAAACATTTCATTACAGTTATTGTCATTTCCATATGAATTTTAACACGCACAACAAAATTTCACAGAAAAACCTAGCGAATTCGTTGGACAATTTTATCGACTATTAGCCGGTTATATTGAGGACTTACACTAGCGCACAATTTTCTTTCTGTTATTTGTGATGGACTGGCAAATCGGAAAATTTTTCGGAAGCTTTACTTCATTAATTTTAATATCGTAAAACCTTTAAAAGTTTTAGAACAATAAATTTTCCGCAATGTAGGGGGAATCCAATTTTTTTTCGTCCAGGAGAATGATTTTTCTCCGCATTAGACTTGCACGTCACGCAGCGTGGCAGAAACTCGGTATACGCGCCCGGAAGGGGTAGAGTGAATTCGGCAACACTGGAGCGTAAATAATGAGACGCGGTCCGGCGGAAGTAACCAAAATCGCTGGGGCGTATACAGTAACCAAACTGGGATTAATAGAAAGAATCTCAATAGAATGACTTTTACCGAAAATTTAAATGGATTTGAGTCTCCAGAATTCGCCCGATTTTTGTGTGTAAATTTTGTCCGCAAGTCAACATGCCATGGATACAGAAACAAATTGCATTGAGAAAAATCTACTGGATGACAACCGATATCAACATGAGTATCAAGAGAGTCTATAGAATGTACGTACAAAAAAATGTAAACTTCAATTACTCCGAGTTCAAAGCCTGTAAAAAACAATAAAAAATGTTTGACAGCGCTGACGGAAAACTTCCCCCGAAGTTCTTTTTCAAACACGGATAATGGGAATAATGGCTATTGAAAGTGAAGTTTTCTCTCATGTCCCACAATTGAGGCGGATAATAAAAGAGATAAAAGAGGATAAGCGGAAGTACAATACAGACACCATGGGACATGAGAAATGGGAGAAAAGATATGTCCTGGGAGTGACGTTGAAAGTGGGAGAGCCCAATGAATGAGGGATAAAGAAACGAAATGAGAATGGTTGGACTGGATCTCATTTATTTTATCGTTGGGTCTCGACGAGCTACTTAGGATACCCCAAAATCGCCCTCCCTCAGGAGAATTCGAGGTGTTTCGCATTACATTACGGGGGAAAAAAAAAACTCTGAGGGAACGTATGGGAATAGGCGAATGGGATTGCACGCTTGAGAAAAAAAATATCGAGGGTCTTGTGCTGAAGGGAGTGTAGCATTCGATGATGTCATTGGGAAAAACCGGAAGGGTCGATCTTTATGATTTCTCTCTGTTACTTGTACTACGCACCGGGTGAAACTATCAGTGGAGAAAGATGGAAAGTTATTTCGGTGGTGAAGTGAAAATATTGCGTGCTAACCAGTCATTGATACCATCAGCCATCTCCTTTTTTCGAGAGTGAGCGATAGCGAAATTGTTTTCTATTAGCGAGGAAGATACGTGTGCAAAGCAATAAGAGAATTATGAAGAAATCCTGTGAGAAATTCTAGTTTCATCTGATAAAATTATTTTTTCTGAGCTCTACAAATGCAGTACTAAGATGTGCTTTGAAAAAATTGTACGACTTTGCATACGAATTCAGAATTTCTATGAGATTGGCCAATAAACAACTGGAGAATGTCTGTAGAAATTTATAGCCTCTATCGGGAACAATTTTATGAGCGCTCAAGGTATTTTTATAGGTGAACCATGAAATTTCTCGAGAGTATCGTAGAATCATTTACTGCGGAGCCTTGAAAAATTCTGCTTTTACCGGAATATTTAACTGGCACTACGCTAAATCACGCACTCAACTCAAATAAAATGTTCTACTTCATTTTTTTGTTATTGAGTTCAACAATATTTTTTCTTCAACGGTGAAGTGAAATATTACGTGTTAATTGTCATTTATATGAGTCGACTTCACTTTTTTTTTGGTATCAAGATCGTGAAATTAATATCTAGTAGCGGGGGAGATACATGTGCGAAGCAGTAAAAAAAATTATGAACAAATCCCGTGGGAAATTCTAGTTTCATTCTAGGGAATTCTTCGTGATTAATTCTTTAAAATATGATGCTCATAGAAATTCTGTCTTGCTTGAATTTGCGTATAAACTGGGATGTTATACCAGATTGGCCGATAAACAAGCGGAGAAAATCCATAGAAAGTTATAGCCTCTATCGGGACCACTTTCTAGAACGTCTGGGATATTTTTACGGCTACCATAAAACTACTCGGAACCTTCATAAAATTATTTTCTATAGATCCATTAAAAATTCCAAAAATATGTGTTTTTTTTATGAACAAAAGTAGAAGAAATTTCCAAAAAAAAAAAAACATCTCAATCAAAAAACTTTCACAGAAAAATTCAATTTCATCAATTTTTTTCCTTCATAAAATGTTCTACTGAAGATGAGTGAGGAAAAAAAAAGTACCCGAAAATCGCGATAATTCCAATAGAATGTTCCCGCGAATTCGCTATTGTATGCAATTTTCCGTACGTTGAATTTCACGAGATAGATTTTCCGAGACATCAAATTGCCCAGAAGCCCATAAAATGTTCCCAGAATTTCTCCACCTGTGATCCACCTACATGGCCGATAGCTCTAAAAAATAGCATTTTCGTGCTGGATTAATCTACAGCAATACCCTAAACTACATGAAAGACACTCCATTAAGACACCCGACGTACCCACCCTCTGGCTCTGTGTTCCTTGCTGGGTAGTAAAGCCGTGTACCTCGTCTGTTGATCAGTAGGTAAAACAATATCAACACTTTTGGACCTAGTGCTCTGTTGGGGCACAGTCAGACAGTCACCCCCATCACCATTACCATTTTTATTATTAAAACACGAATCAACAGACGCGGCACGATCTCTTTTCAACTCAGGTACAGTTAGAAAAATATCTCTGACCACGAGTTTACACTTGTCCACCTCGTTTTCCCTGTCCTCATCATCATCATCGCCCCTGGACTCGTCGTCGTCATCATCTGGACCAAGAATTGATGGTAGATCAATAGGAAATGATATGACAGCTTCCTGTCGTGAGAGTCTTCGAGGTCTCTCACCAGGTATAACCTCCGGCCTGACATCACTGCTGCCCCGAGGCGTCTCATAATCAGATGTTCTCTCAAAATTGGTGAGAGTAACCCGAATCTCCGGGCTCCCGTCCCTCCTCGTTTCGTCATCGTCGTGAGTATCAATAACTTCAATACTAATCTCCTCGAGATCCTCGTCCTCAGGGTCGGAGTCAATGTCATCTTTCCTGAGAAATTGCGCTTTCCACTCCTCAACGCAGGCACAGTGATAGCAACCGGACAACTGTATCAACGGTGTGTCACTCTTTCTGGATCCTGAGGAGCCGGACGATCTCGCTGGCGATGATGACAGCAGTGAGCCCCTCTCATAAACATCCACTGATTTTGATCGCTGGGTATTCTGCAGCTGCGGCACCCGCAGGGTCGCCAGACGCTGGTCTGACGACCTTGCTGGTGACGATGATGATGACGATGATGCCGTGTTGATTTTTGTCAACAAATCACGTTGTTTAGACTGATTGTCCTGACGTTTAGCCTCTAACTGTATCTCATCGAATGACGCTGATCGCACTTGTTTGGGAACTTCCAGACTCGATTGTGATTTCATTTCCGCCCCGGTCGGTGTGCGCGACCTCTTGAAGGTCGAACGCAGTCTCTGCATTATCCAATTTTCCACTATCAGTGACCCCCACTTTATCAACAATAACTCGATGTCTTATTGGTATCTGACGATGTCGCTGTGACACCAGAGTGACACCTGTCAACTCAATAACAGCTGAGTTGTCAGTCATCAAGTTAATTGATGATATTTTTACTACTGTTGGCTCATCATCAGCAACAATTGTGCTTATCAACCTCACTGCTAATTTCCTGCCCATCCTAGTGCATTCAGCAAATTTTTATACGACTAATGGAATGTTTCTTCACTCCACACTCCATCCGATTGTTCCAGGACTTTTTTTCATTCCGTTATTTATTCTTTTATTTTTTCCACTACCCTATTATTTCGCGACCTTGAAGTCACTCTGATAGCAATGCAACGCCCCCTCGCCGTTCTCTAATTGATCACCGTAATTACTGTACTCCACTCAGTTATAATCGACAGGTCGATGTAATTGGCGCAGTAATTAACAAATTACCCTTCAGCGCAGATGGAGCAATGTCTTCCCGATGCACAAAGCCTCATCCTCCCTCTCCCCCGCAGTCCTCAGCAAGTGTAAACTCAATGCCTCAAGGAAATTGTGCGATTACTTAGCATCAAAGACCTCCCCACCTCCCCAAATGAATCTATCGCATAAAAGCGATTCCATGAATTGCTAATCACTTCATTCTGCCGAATGTCACGGATGTCCTGATAAGCTGATAAAATTGTGTGAAAAAAAAATCACCAAGTTTTCCCCATTTCATCCCATCAATGCTGTCAACAACTTTTATCAAAAGCCCCCCCCCCCGCACTTATCCCGCTTGAGAAAAAAAAAACCGAAAAACTCCCTGCCAATTCTGAGAATGTTTTGCTAGTGTCAATGATCGTATCACGCGGTCCGTGTGAAAGTTCAACGTACGCCCACGTATGTCTGGCATTTACCAAGAAAGTCCAAAAACTTTTGCCCCAGAGTCGACGCTCGGGGAATTGTCATTCCATCAATCACACGGTACATCAATTGTTCTTCGTTCCAAGTAGTCCATCAACAGCTATCGGCTATTTGTGTGACAGTGAGGCTTGTAAATGACATTAATGCAGCGATGGCTGTGAGGAATGTGTAATTCCTCCTCCCCTCGTTGAAAATATCCAGAAGCCAAATCTACTGGGACCACTCGTCACTCATGGACTGATGGACACGATGATCCCGTTGATTCATACCGCATTGGACATGCCACGAGTACCAGAGTGTACACGACCAGCAGCCAGCAGCACCATCGATCCAGCTATTCAGCCCCGTAACTTAATTTTACCCTCCCAACGCACACACGTACACATACATACACCCCCTTCCGCCCCTCCCCCCCGCAGGGCTTATTTCAGTAACTTTTTGCACTCATAGCACACACGTTTGATGAAGCTTCTGGTCATTAGAACATCCCCACTGCTTGCCAGGCACTTGAGCCTCCACCCAACATCACCATTCACTGTTTCAATTTTCACACCTCGTGCATGGAAAAATCATGACTTTATGGCCATGTGCTTGCACCATGTGAATTCAGGTGATCTCCATGTTAGAGGGGATCAGGCTGACATTTGTGGGCGGACAGTCTGGGCTCATTGGAGCCTACTATGTCAGTGGTCCCAGACGTCTGAGACCTCCGAAAATTCTGGTTCTTTTTTGTTTTTTTTGTTTCTAAGTGAGCAAAGGCGGACAATCCGCGCGGATGATTGGCGTTACGCAGTTGTCGACGGGTTTGGGTTACGGGGTGACTACGTAGTCACGGGGGAGCTCGATCCTCGTCGTGGCACAACACGCCGAAGACTCCCAAAGCACAGACCCGAGGGGTCGTGGGTTACTCCTCAGTGTCCCTGTGTGTTCTCGGTCAGGCATGCGCGCCAACCGCAAGGTGGATCGTACCCGTGTTCTACGTATGTACATTGGGGTTTTGTCATAGGTGAAGAGGTTTTACAAACATTTTGGAGCGAGTGGAGAGGAGGAGGTCGGGGGAATTGTATGCAGAGGGCATATAGATTGTGAGTTGAGAATGAGGGAGCCGATTTTTTGGCGTCAATTTTGGGAAGATCTGGCGGGGAATAACCAATTGCTGATACCTGGCTCGATTTATTTGGAAAAATGTCGCTTGTTATTGGAGCAGTGGAAAATGTTGTTTCGACGTTCCTTGTGGGTTCTGTTGTTGCGAGAACATTGTTATGAATTTTTCAAGACACGAGTTAGGGATTTACCGAGAATTTAAGCATTTTTATTATTAGGGGGGGGGGGGGGGGGGGCTTACAGAAAGATTCAGTCATAGTAATAATTTCTCCTCACACTGACAAATACAAATTCTTTTACCCATATATTTTACCCATTTATCTAACATCCGTATATTTTCTTCTGCCAAGTAAATTTACTTGGCAAAAGAAATTTTTCTTTGGCAGTGCGCAGAGATTATTACGCTGCTCGTTCTGTTAAAAAACTTTGTATTAGAATTCTCTCAGAGTACAATAACATTATTTGTCATGAGATTTCACGACTTCGAGGGGTCAATAGAGAGAAATTCAATACTTTCGTACTTTTTTTTTCCTCTCAATGCACCAACAGCTGTGAAGTTGCAAACGAGAACGGAAGACACTGTGTTTCTTTTTAGTAAAAAGTAGAGCAATGTTTCGGCGCGCAATGATGCATTGAGATCAATCGATTTTAACTATTGGTGGCTTTCAAAGCCACCATCTCGAAATCTAAGGAAGACCGAGAAGTTTTGGTCAACAGTTTTTTTTTATAGATCTCATTTGGCTCTCCAAAAAAGGTTTTAACAAAAATTGTCCTATCAAAAATCGAAATCGACTTGTCTTAGGATACCAGATCACTACTGAATCCTATTTTTGATAAGTTCCAACTGACGATTGAGACTCGTTTGAGAACTCACTTGTTACTCCCCTGAGTCTAGGTTTTCTATTACGAAATGAACCCAGTGTACATGGCATCAGTCACTCTATATCACTCCCGATGATGTACTTATTCATGATGCATGAGATGCTGGTATTTCAACTGCACGACACTACTTTGGGATTTATTTGCCTTGACGTAGGTTGCCACCACCTCAGAATAGTTACTCGTGCCACTCCATAATGAATTGTCTCTATTGTTATTTTTAAATCCCGATGGCTTTCAATTTAGTGGTGATCGATTGTGTCGTTTCATAGACAGAGAATGTGGGAATGTGAGAATTGAGGATTTCACGATGAATATCATTCGCGTTCTGATGCAATCAGGGGTGTTTAAAGGGGACTTCAGAGACACTCGCCGGGATAATGGCGACATTGAGGATATTTTGCTGAATGCAGAAAATTCAGGCGATTCCCCAGATGGAGAATGAGTTCTCATCATGAAATACCGAGGGGGTGGGGACGGAGATTTTCTTATGGTAGGGGCGGGGGGAGGGGGCAGGGTTGTATAGAAAGGTTCGGGATTTCTCGGAGAATACTGGAGACCACCCACTTCGAGTGGGCGCTGTCGAGGGCTCGGTTTATCCAGGGCCGTGGGTGTCGAGTCAGGATAAACAGCAGAGCGAGCTGGCTGAAGGCTGTACGAGAGAGAAAACAAGGAGTCGATGTGTATGGCTGTGGCGACACGGGGATTGTAGCGCTATTATCGAATTCGCCGGTGGTATTTTGTTGTGGGCATCTCCGTGGTGAGTTAATACTGCAATTCCTCGTATTATTTTTCTTTGACTCTGGAAACATTGTTTATGCACAGAGGGTGGTTTAGCTGTGGTTTTACATTTTTAAGAGTTTTTCAACGCGCGAGAAGGAATTTTCTGGGTAGAAAAAATTAAATGTAAATTCGAGAGGATATTCTGGAGACATTCTACGGGAGATATTTAATGCGCTGGGTTTTCATAGAAAAATTCGGTAGAAAATGCATTGGATAGTAAGGTGGAATTTATTCTTTTTAAATGAAACTTTTAAAATTCATTACAGAACATCATTCAAATTTCAAGAGAAGAAAATCTTGGAATAGAAGAAATTTAAACGCAAAATTGAAATTTGGTAAAAATTCTCGTTTTGAGATGTTTAGATTTTTTTAATGAGCTCGAATGACGCGTCAATGTTCACGTTTAACTTTTAATAATTATTTTCAATGAAATCCAAGTCTCGACTGAGGCGGAAATTTTTTCATTAATAGAAATATCCAACTTCCATTCTTATTCAATTGAGCATATGGTATTAGAAACTGATGGAGTTTTAGACAAAACTAGTCAAGCGGGAGGCCATGCACCAATAAATTCATTCAATAAAATCATACAATTTTCCGAATCGAATAAAAAAATTGAGTATGCGTAACAAATATATTCGTACAGTGTGACAAAAAAACCTGGACTGGAGGGGACAATAATTTCTTATTTTTCATTAGTTCTCTCAATAATATCGATTTTACTTCTGTACAAACGCAACCATTAATTTGCCACTTGAATTTGAGAAATGTGCTATCTAAACTTTAAAATAATTTTTTTTCGTATTCACTTCATCTTCAAATTTCAAAGAGTGCTGATCTATTTATTCCTGATGGAACCTAAAGTATTCTCACCTAATTAATGAAAATTTACCACTCCAATGAAGGAACAGCCGCTCGAGTGTAAGCATAAAAGTAACAAAGTTTGATGAGTTAGTTCCGTTAGAACGAGCCTGAGCAATTATTGCTCTCTCATATATTTTGACTGCCATGCGCCAGAGTTAATGGAGTCTGTGTTTGCAAAGTATTTTCGTTTGTGAGTAAATAGTATCAGGCGCTTCCTCAAATTTTCAGGAGAATAGTCAACGAGTTTTTTGTAATCATTTGCATTCAATATGCGTTACGCTTCGAGACCCACTCATCAAGCTATTTCGGGATAAATAGCCTCGGTTCATTGAGTCTCGTTCAAGGTATTAATACCGGGTTCAATATATCTGTGGGCGTATGTTTTCATTCATTCGCTCAATATTTGTAATATCGGAAGTTTCTTGACGATTTTCATATTACCGAAATTTTTCGAGGTTTTTTACGGCTTGAGATAATTGATGAGATAATTTTTATGAGGTTCTAACTTCTAATTTCGAATAAATTCGGTTCAATTCAAATCAGCGTGCGGTCAATTATAAATAAATTGTTGGTTTTTGGGACCGACGGTAGTGGCCGTGCGGTTAGAGTGCTAGACTGGCATGCCGATGACCCGGGTTCGCTTCCCGTCACCGGCAGTGAAAATTTGTAAAAAATTTGT
>JAPYZM010001674.1:0-30239 GCA_030522845.1 Psyttalia concolor
GATTTCAGTTCAATTATTATCAGAAAACCAATTCAAATCAGTAAGATTTCAGCAAATATTGAAACAAATGTTTTCTCTTCATTTTTTATTCATTTTTATTGTATATTCTAATTTAAAAAAAAATACAATCATTATTTATTATCGAATGAACTCATAGTTTACATTATATTCTTCAAGTATCAATTAATTAATTATGCAGTGTATTTTGTCACTGAACTTTATTCAATTTTTCGTGATATCTGAATTTTCGTTATTTTTTCTCCCAAATCGCTTCAATCCCATTTTCCTGAAAATTCCTGAAAATTCATAAAACATGACAATAATTTAACAATGAACAATATTCTAACAAAAATAAAAATCCGAACTAACGATTTATTTTTTTGCCTGAATTACCGGCATACTTTTCGAAAATATTTATCTCATTTTTAATCTTCGGATATTATCCTGAATATTATCTCCAACTCGCATTTAACCTCATTAAAAATTTCTGAAAATTCATCGGCTTTCTATGACGACTACTTTATCCACGGACAGTGCAGCAATTCACTTGTAAATGACTCTCGACGAATGGATTAAAGTCTGCTTATGAATAAATGCATCACAAGAAGAAATAAATATTTTATCGCTTAGGATTATTCACCTGGAACTGGAATGGGTTCCACTGCATTAACTTTGTCATCTGGCGTATAGACTTCTCGCCTAATCACCTCAGGTTTGGCCTCCGCAGGGGCACCGGCGGAGATCTGACTCACATCGATCTATCAAAACAAGGGAAAACAGTGATTAGTGGCGTAACGAATGCCACTCATTTTAATTGACTAAATGAACGCTGACCTCTGACTTTACCTCCTTCGGAATTACTTGGATATTTGTTTGGTCAATATCAGGGATTCCAATGTCTTTCGTGACGATTTTTGTATTAATTCCGTTGCTCGCGCCGGCATAGAGTCTACCGCCGTTGCCGCCGGGACTTGAGCCGTCCAAATTACCGCCCAAACCGGCTGCCGCCTCGGGTAGACCGTTTCCGAGACCCGCCCGAGCCCTCAATCCACCGGCTGGGGAGACAAAACCAGATAATAATTTCAAAGTTTCTCTGGTTATTGTAACAATCAGAATTCTCTGCCAGCTGAACTTAATTGATTACTAATGAATGAAAGAAGCCGAGAGAAGTTTCGTGGATTATTTAAGTTTCAACTACCTCCTTTGTCTCCTCCCAGTGCCCCTCCGAGGTCGGCCGAGGCGTGAGGCCCAAAGGGTGTGCCAACACCCGCATACAGTCCTCCTCTAGTCCCGGAACCTCCGAGAAGTCCCCCTAATCCCGCCTCCGCGTGATAGCCCGCGAAATTCACTCTCACGCCTCCATTCTTGAACTGCAAGAAGGGCAGCTGGAAATAGAAATAGATCGTCACTGAAACCTCCTCCACAACATGCAGACTTGATAAAAACATTGTAATTACACTTCCTCATTTATTAATTATTGTAATTAGACTTCATTTCGTATTCATGACTAGGTACAAAATGTTCTCAACAAAGCTTTGATTATCTTTCTTCTAGAAGATAATGAAATCCTCGATGGTAAACGGATATTGTGCAACGTGAACGCGAAAAAATTACTGTTTTTGACATTTCAAGTCGATGGAATTGCTAAATTAGTTTATTTTTAAATGGAATGAGTTTGATATATTAAAATTCTTCAATTATCTTAACACATCGCACTAGAGATATTGAACACTTGCTTCAGAAGAAAAACAACTCGATGATTAAAAATTACATTCTTCAATTTCATAATATTCAATATTACCGAATCAGGGAAACTATATGTGGATTCGTAATTTAATTGGAATATTGAGGATACGATATATTGTGAATACTATAATATTTGCTCAAGTTTGATAATTATATTTCCAATTCGTTTCGTATGAGTAAAGCCATCATATTTGAAGTGTAGAGTTTTTTCGAAGTGGAGATTAAATATTCTCAATTTGGTAATATTTTTTACTGCTCTATTAACACATTCAATTCGTGTTAAATCTATTGATCAAGACTGATGGACTCAAAAGGGAAAGCAGGAGACAATTTCACAATAAACTGGACAATTACGTTTTTGCCCACGGGCCTGGCTATTTAACTCCGGACAACAACAAAATAGTGGAATGAGACTCACGTTGAAGAGCGATTTATCGTTGTTATCCTGGCCCGACTCATCGGGCTCCTCTGGCAGGGGTTGCCCAGCTGACAAACTCGCGGATATCGAGAGCATGATTAGGACAAAGCATCGCATCTCGATCATCTTTATAACGAAACTGACAGTAGAGTGACTTGGCGACTTGTGCGATTGCGTCGAGGCAGGTTTCTTGTAGTGAGAATGCTTTCCACTGGGAGAAGGGAACATGCTCGCGATGGGGTAGGGAGGCCAATCAAAATCATACGAGGGAGTAAAAACATGGGAGACAAAGAAAAATTATCCCGGAATTTAAATCGACATTTGGAGGGACAAATCTTTGTATCTGTCTATCCAATTTTTTTCTCACTGGATGGAAGGACGTAACGATCACATATTTTTGCAAAATGATTTATGATACGGATGAAGTAAACAGACGTTTTTTGCGACTATTGTAAAATGCCGTACGTTACACATGAAAAAAATGGGCTTCCTGGCGAGTGTGATTACAGCCTTCGCCTTCAGACTCGGGTCACACTCGTCAACAATTAATTTTTTTCCCCTGTCCCATAATATATTGTTACACACTATTTTAGAAAATATTCACCTTCACTTAAAGAATTTTCTAATTTACTTTGTGCTCTCTTTTCCTTTGCAAACGAAAGAACATTTTCTGAGGGATGGGTGGACGAATGAATTTTGAAAATCCTTTAATTTCAACTGAAAAAATTGCTCAATTTGTTCCGTTCCATCGAATCTTTAGACAATTTGTCAACAAGATTTGAAAAGGAAATCTTCCATTTTTTTATTCCTAAAAATATATTTTTTACTCGGCGTGGGAAAAATGACGAAGTATGAGATATATCATTTGGAATTCATATCAGGCCATAGGCTCTTGAATAAACACCTATGGAAATTTGTAAATTATTTCTCAAATCACGTGCGAAATCATTGTTTATTTCCTTCATAAATTTAAGAGCGGATGAATAAGAACATTCAATACAGCATTTTTTGGTAAAAAATTCGGCTTATTTTATACAAAAGAAGTTTCGTCGATTCTGAAATTTTTCCTACGAATGAGAATGTAAGATTCATATCAAATTGGCCGTTTATGTACTGTCATACTAAGGAGATTCCGCGAACTAATTTAATCCAATTACGTCAATGATCACTGGTATAAAAACCTATACGGCAAAACATTTTGCCAATCATTGCTATTTTGCTGTTTTGCAGGTTTTTCCACGAGTGACGCATTAATTTTGTGCTCCCTCTGACGTTCTTAATAGTTATCGAGAGAATTTTTTCTATCAGAGAGAGCAAATTCGGTATTAATATCTAGGGGCAATTTTATTTTGAATCGGAGGGGATGTTTGAGTCTGCTGAAACCAGGAGAAAAAACCTCCCTGCGGGGCGATGTCATCAAAGTTCTCGGTTACTTCGTAGGGGCGATTATTCCCTCCAAAGGTTTGTGCCCCTGTGGAAAGAGAAAACAATTTTATGATAGATCCATTTAAAAAATACAGGTATCCATAATGAAAAATTGAAGAGAATGGAGTAAACCGAATCCTCATCAAAGCGAGACCTCGCTGCATTTAAAAATCGTTGCAATTTTCATGTTTGTGCTGAGGGGCTTACTTTAAAGAAACGGGGCTGAAAATTTTCTAGAAAGATCCCGAAACCCCCGCCGAGACGAACCCAAAACTTCTAAGTTACGCGCTGGTTAGTGTTCCAACTGATAAAAAAGTCCCAATTACTAATTCCATGAAAATGTAAAAAATCTATTGAAAAAATCATTTTCGTTTTTTCTCATCGTCAGCATGTTTGCAATATTTATCTAAGCCTTGGGATGTTTACCTCCATGACTACCATGACCACCCCCATGACTCGCAAAATGACCTCCATGCCCATGATGATGACCCCCCAGTTGTTGGAAATGTCCGCTATGAGGTTTCTTCTTCTTCTTTTTCTTTTGATGCCCGCCGAAAAGACTTCCATGATTATGTCCACCGAAATGTCCCCCATGACCACTAAAGAGCCCCCCATGACCCACCAAAACGTCTGCAAAGGCATCAGTCCAAGCGAGAGGATCGTAAATCGAGTGATGCCTCCTGCCTTCCACCTGCTCGCCTGAGCTCGGCTGCTGACGCCTCGGCCTCAGCAATTCTCGGGCACTCTCAGCTTCATCGAGCTGTGGATATGCATAACAATGTATCGACTTGTAAATTTAAATTCGCAAGAATTTATGGCGATATTATTAACAAAAGTGTACCCTGCCACGTTGGATTTCCAAGTCTCGGATTTTCACGAGCACCTCACGTTTGAAATCTCCTCTCGTATTCTCATCAGAGCCTCCAGACTGAGAAGGATACCGACCTTTTATGAGATTACCAACTGCGTGAAGCGACTGCACTGAAATCTATTCAATTGCATGACCAATATTTATCTTTTTTTTGTTTCCTTAGAAAATCGGAGCCTTTTTTGACTCGGGTTTTCTAATCTGTAAAAACACTCACCGATTGGCAAACCACCTCACCAATAATAGTAATAAGAATTAATCCGAGAACAACCCGGATCATTTTGCTCCGCTCACTCTACTATCGCAGTAATAAAAATATATCTATCAAAAAAAAAATTATTGAAACAATTAACGATGCTATACACGGATTTCAATGAGGACTAATTTCTCGATCTTTTTCTTCGGACTTAAACTGAAGATTTGATCGGTCGATCACTCTTTCCTCCCGCTATATACTTGCAACTCCTTTGAGGCCTCATATTGGCCCACGCCAAATGTCAAAAGTAGCCAATCGTGATGCTCCCGCTTTCTCTTCTCGCTGAATTCTCGATTTACTCCTCAGTTACAATTTGTTATTTGTAATAAAAATCGAGTGGGCGCCGCTGGTCACATGTAGGTCAGCTTACGCAAAATTGAGGAATCGAAACTCGTAAAAATACGTAATCCAATGACGTTTGAGCTATTCACCTTATTCAGGGGGAATTTCTCGGGGGTATTTTTTTTCTTCTGCGAAATATCTTAACTCCGTATTCAAATTATCGTTAATATTATTTCATAATAATATGTGATACCTATGGATCTGTACAAATTGAAAATATATCTCACTGAATATTTACAGAACTTATCGAGAGATTGTTTCATTATACATAAGCGTTGGGATTGTCGGCGAGGGATGTCGCTATGCTTTTTCCCAGGTCCTTCTTGAATTCACGAATACTGACTTTTGATCCCTGAAAATTCAATTGGATTTGACAATTAGTGGTAGAAAAAAATTAGGTCTATAAGATAACATCAATTAGACTCTGTATGCAAAAATGTCTTGAAACGCCACGAAATTGTGTTGGATTTTTCGTGAATTTTTTCTTGGCTTTTGCTCCACTATATTCAAACAGTAATTTCCAAAAAAGAAATTATTTCCAAAGGCCACGGCAATAGCAAACAAATATGAGAATTTTTCGTAATTGAATTTCAGCGATTAGCTTCTGACAATTGCATCCGATAATTGCATAGTAACTTCTCGCTTGCTTCTAACCAATTAAATATTTTGCCTAGTTGTGCCAGCGAATATGGCGCTCCGTTTGGCCTCAATGCAGTCCCACAAAATGGTTCACCAGGTATCGTTCGAACAAGCTTCCCGGCAAACGAACGAAAGTGTTCAAGTGTTGGAGAAAAATCCCGAGTGCGAAGCACGAGAAAGCTTTTGTCTCGGAATATTCTACCTCAAAAATCAGCATATGAATTTTGATTATCTTGAAAAATTCACTGTTGAATGAACGTCAATAATTTCTGCCTTCGCCCAAAACAATTTCACTCACTTCGACTGCGTCTTTCCACTCAATATTGAACAGCCTGATGAGCCCTTTAAGATTTCTCCTGATAGTGGTAGCAATGCCCTGTGCAGTGAGCATAAATGGAGGCTCAGTGGTCGTTGTGGTGCCATTAACAGGTCCAGTGGCCAATGGGGTTTTTGGTGTTGTCGTCGAGGGATTAATGACCTTGTTGATGACCTGGATGATCTCTTGTACTATTGACACTGTGTCCGACACGTCCTGCAGTGAAATGACAAATCATTGGGATGGGAAATAAAGTGGTACGAGGGAGTAGAACATTGTTACCTCAAAGACAATCCGGAAGAGCGACCAGAAGAAGCCCGGCCGCTGCTTCTTGACCTGCCTCACTTCTCTCCGGGCTTCTTCCGTCACGTTCGCTCGGGATATCAAACGATCACCCAGGGTGTTCAGCTTCACCATGTCTACTGGGCCTTGAGCGCTGGATAACAGTCGGTAGATTTCGTACTCAGCTTCTCGCTCGGTTTCACGGTCGTAAGCCCTTAAAATAATTCTCATCGCATTAATACTTTTTACGTCAAAGAAGGAAATTTATATAGTGCTCCACATTCTCGTCACGTCATAGCAAACCATTGGATAGGATTTGAAATGGGTATCATAGGATCTGCGATTATTCTCAATATAAAATTTAAATCATATTTTCACTGAAAAAATGGATAGTCTTAACTGGGATTCGTACACGGGACCGTCCGACTCCGAGAATTTTTTCTAAATTTTTTTCTTCAGTTATTTGTAGACTAGATATATTGAGAAGGAATTCCCACCTATCCAAAAATCTTTGCATTCATTAATCCCACTGGCCTACCATGAAAATTGTGGAACGCATTCCCCCTACCCAATTCCAAACTGTTGTACAAATGCATCAGGTGCTCTTTTCGACTGAGCTATCCGGCTCCTAGCCTCTTCGTCATTTCAAACTTCTTGTAACATATTGAGCTCCGCCCTCTGGAGTATTACATTGTTAATAATTATTTTTTAATCTTCAATCAAAAATATTTATTTTGAAATTTCAAAGATCTCAAAAAGAGAAAGTTTTGAGTCTCAACGTGACAGTTAAAAATGTCAAGTACAGATTTTTTTTAATTTTAATTTGGGATTTCTGGCGATTTTTAAGTCTAAGGGTGAACTTTTCGAGTCCCAAATAAAATTTTTACAGCCTAAAATTTCAAGAGGACCATATCGAAATTGTCAAGTCTCAAAATAATTTTCCAGTTAATATGAGGACAGTCTATAACAATTATTAACATTTTCATTCCGTCGTTGAATACAAAGGGATCAGTTCCTCCTGAATTTCCATTGTTATTAATCACTGAATGGAATTTTTCAGTTAATTCGAAAGAATTTGAGACAAAAAACTTCTCCAAAAGTGTGAATCATTTTAAAGTGTGAGTACAAAAATGGGACGAACAATCGACATAAAAAATTCATCTTTACCGATTTATTGAAGGCTCATCGATTCTGTTATCCTGAATTCCTCTCTGCGGAAAATTCGAACTGATGTAGTTCTGGCGGTAATCCTCAGCATCGCTCGATGGTTCAATATTTTCCGACCTCACAGTGATAGCCCCAAGTGCACAAAAGATCACAAACAGTCTCTCCATATCCGCAAACATCAGGAAGCACTTCTGAAACAGGTATTGCCAATTTCCCCGGAGGAAAACAACTGAATTACGGGCTTAACTACTGGTTTAATACCCCCTATTGTCTCGTTCAATGATGAACAATCATGGTAGAGGAATAACTTTTACAGCGCGCTCGTGGAAAATATCGAAAAGCGCGTGAATGATTACTATCCGAACTGAATTCTTTCACTGATCGATTTTCCTACGCGACCCTCAGTATTTCGGCCAGTCTTATGAAAGAATACGTGACGGACGTCGACGTGACGTGATTCGAATTAATTGATTCGTCGATTTTCGGGCGGGGGAACCGGAAGATGTTATCTAATAATGAATTGAGATTTGTGGAGTTTGGACAGTAAATTAATTCTTGTCAAGGCAATCGTCAGTGAATGTCAACTTTAACAAATGTTGTTATCTTTATCCGTAGAGTTATGCCCAAACTAGATTAAATGATATCTGTAAATTTTTGACAGCAATAAATCAATCGGAAACCGCTTTATTTGGCTCGATTTGGATTTAATATTTTTAAAATTGAGTCCAGGAAGTTCGGTAAAAAATATTATAAATTATATAGGAAAGAAAAATTCTATTAATATTTTTTATAAATTATGCACTATTAATAATTTGGAACGAGAAGCATTGATAGAAATTAATAAAACATTTATAATTCAATTCTTTTAACGAATTAATTAAAAAAAAAATTCAGGAATTAGTGCAATTCGCCAATTATCAGCCCAATATTTCATACGATAATGCATGTTATGTTAGCACATTTTGTCGCCATATCTCAGCCTACGTTGCCTTCTCTCCCTATATTTGTCGACTTTCTATACGCAATTTCCGCGGCATTTCCGCGACCGAGATTTCCATCGATTACAGCGATTACGCGCACGTAAGGCGGACCAGCTTCTATCTCAGACTTGCTGCAACATTGCGTGTACCATGGAAGTTGATTTCATGGCTCTTTTGGTATATTTTCCAGGCCAAATGTTTGTGTTTTTAATAATCGAGAGGTGAAACAAATTGCCAGTGCTAATGCCTCTCTCACGATGTTGATAATTACTCGTTATTATTCCGTTAATTGTTTCACTTACGAAAATATATTTTGAGCCACGCGAGGTCTGCTACAGCGATGAAATTGTGCAAGTGACAGAGGAGCGATGAGTGATTTCACTGGTTGAATGGCAAAACCGAGAGTGATAGGACAATCACTAATCAAGGCTCGTTTGTTATTTATATATTTTTTTTTACAGCTTCTGATGAAGACGCGACCTGAGATTCTCGGGCATGAACCCTAGACATCCTTGTAACAGTTTTCGTAATCGACCGCTCAAGCACGGGCAATTCAATACTACTCGACCCATACATTGAATTTCGAATTAATTCTTCATACGAGTGAGTTTTTTTCCTCAAGTATAAGAATCGCTTTTTCTTATTGACATTAAAAAAAAATCTGCTCCAGATACTATGGAATATATCAACAGTAAATGGAATTCTAGTTCAATGCCGGAATCATCGAGTGGCATGAGACTCCATTTTTTATTTTATAGATGATAAATTGTGAAACCGTTGTTTAAAGCTTCTCACTAGAATCTAGTAACAGTTTGGTAAAAAGTAATTATGAGAGAGAGGGATAATGGAGAAAGATTTGTGGTCTTTTGCAATTATATGTGCACCTTAAAATGGTGGAAATGTCATTGATAAATATAATGGTCTTGAGTAGAAATCGTAGGAATCGTAATCCTCTCTGAGTAAAAAATCCTCTCTGAGTATCGAAACCCAAACGTTTGGCAATTTGTTAATACGCACGTCATTGAAAATTCCAGCCTAGGAATCCATACTCCAATGACGAAATTACCTCCGAGAGTTCAATATCTTCAAACATTCAGCAATTTACATAATCCTTTTCACGTGAATATTCGAACTGTCGAGTCGTGCCGATGATTATGAAAGCGATGCTATAACGCCTGAGATAAAACTCCGTACTTCTCTCGATAAAATTTTGCAGAAATTGTTCAGAGGAACTGTTCAATCTGAATAATCACTGATTTCAGTAATCCCCCCTCCCCCCGACTGACCGCCCTACCGCTTAGGAATTTCCTCGTTGCTGTAAACTGGGATTAATTAGTTGTGGAAAGTGAAACTTGTGAGATTTTAGTGGAGTCGAACAATGTGAGATGCGGCAGAAATATTTGTACGGAGGAAATACCATTCTGAAGAATTTTTCGGGTAAGACTAGGCGCGCGTGGACGTGACGGATTTGAATGTGCCAGTTGGGGCGTAGTGCGTAATCCCGGAGGCAGTAAATTTTGTATACTCGTCGTAAGAATCGTAAGAACAAGTTCCAATGTTATGTAATGAAAGTCTGAAATCGCGATAAATGCGGTCTCACTCTGGTACATTTAATTCCCCCGACTTTCAGTTGTAATCTAGCTAATCAGAATGATTTTAAAATTGATTAATTGAATAAGTAATTCCGTGAAATGATTTTGTATTCTTGTAATTGTTGAGTCATCAGTTAATTTAATATTTTTTGAAATTCATTATTTTGATGATTGACATTTTCACTTGTAAATTCAGACAATCCAGGAAGCAATTTCACTTCATTATTCTCGCTTTTATTCTTGATAGATTGCATGAGTAATACTAGTAATTGAATGAATAAAATTCTTTAATTTCGTTAATTGGGAATTTATATTGGAGAGAAAATTGTTTTACAAACAACATCTCATGATTCGATGTTGCTCCCTCAATTTTATTCTATTGCTCTATTGTCTTCTGAAGCTGAACTGACACAAGTCAAAATCAATAAATAAAATAGATATGTCAAAAGACGATAATTTCCGCGAATTTTAAAATAATTAATTGATAACTTAATACAAATCTCACCTCAACTAAAATAATCACCTCGGCAGCCACGAAGGTAGTGACCAATCAGTCTCCAGATCACTCGCTAAATACGAGAATAATATAGTTGGTAAATTCACCGAGTAAAAAATCCAAACTACCAATTATTCAAATAAGAATAATTTGATGCCAGTGGCACGCGACAGAGTCCAAGTGCATCTTGGAAGGCAGTTGGACCGATACTACGGAGATGAGTCGACACAAACCCTGGGTATCGTGTTGATCCTCAAGGTCGGCAACATTTTTCCTCCTCAAAATTATTCTTTACGAAATGATCCCAAACTCTGCCGTATTTACTCGCCAATGGTCCCCCCACTCGTCACCGCACGATCTCTTCGTCCTTGGGATAAAAAAGAGAAGGAATAAATGATAATGTGACATAATGTTTTAATTGTACAGAGTTTGAATTGGGTCAAGTGATTGACAGGTCGCAGATTGGATTTTATTTTTTTTAATTTTTTTCGCTACCTTGATACAGTTTGAATGCTTTCTTTAGGTAATTTCCGGCTCCATCTCTGCGCACACTCGACACTCCGCCAGGCACAACTGCTCCGCTTTTCCATGAACACCTTTCCTTACCTCTTTCACGATAGAACGATCATGCAATAATCGCATTGGGAATGCACAGATGGCGACACAATTAGTCAGTACTGCTCTTTAGGGTAATTTATTATTATATTATAGTAATTAAAAAATACAAATCATAAAATAACGAACTGAAGGTAATGCGCCAGAATTTTATAACTTTTTATTGAATTTTGGAAATTTTTTTCACATTTTCAATTCTCCGGATAACTAGTGAACTTAGAAGAAGGAGAAAAAAAATTATTGCATATTTTATTAACCGTAAAAATTATTTTATGATTTTTTGTGAAAGACAATTCATTTCTGAGAGAAATTGAAAAGAAGAAAATATTGAGACACAATTTTTATATTTTACACGATTTTCTTGAAAAATTCTAGTAGTAAACTTAATGAGTCTAGAAAGAATTACAATACATAAATAAATGAATTTTAGTTTCCTATTCGATTTGATCAATTAACTTTATTTATTTTGATTAACCACAGACTGTCAAAAATACAAAAAACACATGACATAACAACAAGAGGTACTTTGAAATGAGCAATAGAGGAGAAATCCTCATGGCACCAATAACATTACCGAATTTTATTATTAATAAAGTAAATAACTTAGTCAATCCCTGCCCGCGTCATTGGTTCTCTCCGTGGTTGTTCCACGTCCTCCACAAAATTAAAAAACATTAATGAGACAGTTCTCACTGTCCCTGAACATCACTCATTACAATTAGTTTATCACTAGGGTCTCCGTTATGTTCTGTCCGAGGGGAGGCCTTTGATTGCAAACGCACCCCTGAAGAAAGGTTTGAAGAGTTCAAACAGTTGCTCTGTGCGCTTCGCAGAGCTCTAGAAGCAAAAAAAAATTATCTCAGAGCAATGAAATATCATAAACATTACTACAAATAATTAATCATTAGCTCACTTGTATGATTTTCCCAGTAGCTCTACTGAGGCCCGTAATAAGCGTGAATCCAGTGCCAAACGCCTGTGGAGGTACATCCAAGGAGACTTTATTCCTATCGAATTCGGGAATGTCCTCCTCAGTAGTCGTTCTTATCTGCGAAGTTTAATAATTCAGCAAAAAAAAATTAAATGTCTCCCATGCCAGGACTAAACCTAAATCATGACATGATATTTCGAAATGCGTGACTTCCTCCCCCGAAAATGAGAAATAAACAATGGAATTATGACGTGAAAAAATTGTCTTCAATGAGCAAATGAGAGAGCGAAATTTGTGCGCAAGAAAATCATTTATTTTTATCAACGACGCAATCACCACCGGAATAGACTTATCATTAAACTAATAGTGCAAGTAGGCCTTGAAGGATTCGGGGGAAAGGATTTTACGATATATTCCATAGCAATCGATAATAAATGACGAAACAATTTTATATATTTTTTTTCGGACTCACCGGAGTCGCCTGAAATTTATTCAAAACATTCGTCGAAACATTTTTCATTATAAAACACCACATCCATCGTTTAAAAAAATTATAATCTGCATCTCTCGTGGTTTTTTTTTCTCATGTGCAAAAACCTATTTACATCATATACACAGTGAAATCGTGAGCCCAGAAGTGCAGGTAAGCTCCACAAGTACAAAAATAGAGTGAGTCAGGGAAATAGTTCGGAGGTACAATTAAAGTGTGATGGTAATTACAATTGAAGTGAGGGGTAATAGCTCGGTGGAGGAAGTGAAGTATTGAGCAAGGAGAGTTTTTAGAGTTGCACTCAGTAGATCGGATGAGTTTTCAGGGCTAGAAATAAAAGAGAAGAGAATAATTTAGGGGGGGAGAGTTGACTGCTGCCACTGCTGCTGGTCTCTTCTGGAGCTCGATGGCAAGCTCGAGGCGGCTCCAAAGTTCATTTTTTTCTATTATTATTTACCCACTTGCATGACGTTAGAGACACCTCGTGCTCAGGTGGGCTCGTTAAACGCACGAAAAATGTTCAGAGAAGAAATAGCGAATTTTTTTGGTAATTCTATTTGTTTTTGGATAATTCTGTCAATCAAAATGTGCACTATTGAGACATTTTCCCAGAAAATTGATTGAGATGATTTCTTTTGGTTTTCCAATAGTTGCTTTTCTAGAAAATATTTTGCTTTGATCACTGCCATTAAAAAAAATCTACGAAAAATTACCAGAAAGTTTTAAAAACGAATAGAATCCACTTACGAATTCGCGAAGTTTTCTCATGAATTTTTTTCGTTTCGTACTAGTATGAAAATCCAAAATTACGTCAAATCGTCAATAGCTACACGTCAATTACTATTTCTACTTTGATTTTTCATAAATGGAGTGAGAAAATAATTCTCGATCTTCAAAGGGATAAGAAATACAAGAGATTATTTTCTCATTCCACGAGATTAATTCTACTACCCAAATCAAAATAACCGGATAAATCTAGTAATTACAATGTCAAATCTACTGGGATATCTACATTACGCTGTAATCTTAGAATCTATGAAATAATTTTCTCGCCAATACAAAAGCACAAACTCGTAACAAGGGGGAGGAGCTCACTAATCAACGACTCATCAATTCTGATTTTCGGCATTCCATAGTGACGTATCGTCTCTACTCATTATGGTCTCAATATCCTACCCCACCGCCGCCACCCACATTGGCGAATGCCCCGAGATTTATACCCGCACCAGGACCACTACTTGGTTGTATATCGTCATTATTATTGTCAGATCCACCGCTCAGACTTCCACTACTGCCACTCAAACTGGTGAGAATACTTAGCGCACCTCCGGCCGAACCTCCACCAGATGCACCATCTGATCCTCCTGAGCCTAAAAACATTATTCAAAAATTAAAACACATCAATTCGTAATTTGAATACATTTAGAAAATAGTCGTGCATTAATAGTATTTTTCATTCTTCCTATTTTTGATTAAATCGATCAATTGCACTCGCCGAAGAAAAATTTTTCCCCATACAATTTCATTCAGGAACTACTGAATAATTTTTTTTTTCAAATCACAAATTGAAAATTACCAACATATTCGTTTGTAGTTCTTAAAGAAACCTCCAGTGATGATTTTACGCCTGCAGTAATTGAAATTACGTTTTCGTTCGGTGTGAAAAAAAAATTATGCTATTTGAAACTAATTCTTGGAGGCAATTTATCTGATTATTTTCCTCAAATACCTCCGGAAAGACCTCCAACAATTGAGCTAAGGGGTGCGACCTTCTGCGCTACAGCCCCAACGAGTCCCTGTGCAGCCGAGGAAACAAAAGTCGTCGCACTGTTTATGAGTGGGCCGATACCAGCACTAGCGGCCTGAATCTTCTTCCCGAAGATATCACTCACGAAAGCGCCCGTTGCCGACTGTGTATTATCAATCCCGTAAATTGCATTCTTGGCTTTGTTGGATTCGTCCAGCACGGCCAGAGCTTTCGTCTTGGCGTCCAGGAATGAGTCAAGTTTCTAAAATAATTTTTCAAATATTCATAAAATAGGTCAGCCCTCATTAATAGCGCGTTAATAACACAACTCCTTTTCAATTCTATTATCAGTTAATTCAGGATTTTGATTAAAAGGTATAGGAATATTTTCCATTTTAATTCTTTTCGGAATCCCGAAGCTCCGGCCGGGAAAGGAATCCGGTCACGCGCCGGGTGTTCTTCCAACTAATCTACCGGGAACTACTGAATTCTCTCTCCAGAAATTCATTAACCACAATTTGTATTGCATTGAAAATATCTGACAGTAACACCCCAATTAGAAATTGCATGTAAATGGGCCAGCCCAAGGAACTCAAAATTTTTTCACTGAAAATTTCACGCCTAACTTGTTCACACTCCAGGATCCCTGCAACTTCGAGAAGATCGAAAGTTCCGAAGACGAATCCAAGATGTTACGAAATATTGGCTCAGTTTGAACGCGTCCAGCTTGGTAATATGATTGCTTAGAAAGTCCGAGGTAATGGACTTAAGTTACGTTTTTTTCTATGCCTGGGAGAGTCCGCTGAATTGTTAACCATCATTTAAATTTTCACAATTCATTATTCATAATGTAAAAAGATGACAGCTGCCCAGTAACGGCCGGGGGCCAATTTCACATTTAAAATTATAAAGAATATTGTTCACTCACTCCAAAGACGAAGCCAATGATTCCATTGGTGATTCCCAACTTGACTATTCCAATTTTCCTTTTCTCTCGGTCTCCATGCTCATCGTCACCAGCCTCTCCCTGCTCCTCAAGCACCAGAACCTGACCAAAGAAAGTACCAAAATGAGATTAGCAATTCTTCCAAAATCTCTAACACATTCAACACTTTTTTAATTCATAAATGCCCCAAAAAAATGTTATTTGACTCGAAATTGCAATAATGCAACTGCAATGTAACACCAGTGACGTAAAACCCCGCAGACACGCTCGAAATAATTCATGAGATAACCAATGGCACCCATGAATTCGCGTGAACAGTTTAGAAACCCAAATAAACAAATGTTGATTCAATACTCCTCTTCCATTTTTCCTCCAATGTATTCCATTCATAAAGAACACCTGCCTTGACACGAATAATAGCCATTCACTATATTTAATTCCTCTCTATTCGAAAGATAAATCGTCTCGCGATGGCCCGAGGGCTCCGATGAAATAATTTTACGCAATTTCAGAAATCCTTTTTTTTCCAACTCCACACAACTATCACAAGTAATTTCATGATATGGAATTGATAACTGAATAATTCATGCGTTTTGCGAAAATCCCGACCGAGGAGATATTATTCGAAAGTCATTTCTGTTTCCCCCGATGGAGTGCGAAAAATTTGAAATAGTATGTGAATAATTATAAATAAAAATACATAAACTATCACCAAAGAAAGGAGAATATTTCATGTAAATTGAAAAACTGAAATAAAAAAAATTATTTCATTTATATTCCATTACATTTCAAAATCGAAGACTTTTCTCGAAATTTCAAAAAGTCTGTTAAATAAATTCTATTTAATCAATGGAAATAGTTAATCTAAAACATAAATAGTGGGCAAATCCGCTGTAAAATTGTAAGCCCAATTCGCGCGGTTGAAACCCATTCTTATTGTTGTTAAAGTAAACCACGTGGAGATTTAAAAAACCCGGAGACGAGAAATGTGTCTCGTCGAGTCTGAAAGGACTGGAGCCCAATGCAGCCCGGGTACTTTCACTCTCGACTCGGATACACTCCCGGGTTCCTCTCGATAATCAAAGAAATTAAAATGAATTTACCATAAATTAAACATCACTCATGCAAACATCACAAATAACCGTTGGAATAAGGGACTCACCTCGTTTATGGGACTTATCTCATTAGTCTCCCTCTTCACTATCGGACTGGATTCGCCGAGTCCCAGGAGCACCACAGCACACAATACCAGAGATAATTTCATCTTAATACCGATATTAATGTTACTAAAATTTTCCTGTTGACAATAATTTCAGTCACATCTAGAGGATTTTTTTAAAAATACGATAGCGCTTGTAAAAAATTTACTTTATCGATTTGTACGGATGAACTGAGATCAGGAGTCTTGAGAGTGCGCGATGATTAGTGCGAATTATAATCGTTAAGAGCCTATCACTTACTGGGATTGATCAAGTGTCACTTGGATAAAGAGTCACTAGTGCGAGAGTTCAGGAGAGTTCGATGCGTGCCTGGCGAGGTGCGAGACTCGTTTGTGGCAGAGTGCCGTGGAGACCCCGATGGTATCTTGAAAAAGCCAGTGAGCGTGATTGGGGAAGGAGCACGTACCACACGCGCCTTAACTCCTTTTCTGCAATTCTGAATGAGTAAATTTGAAGGATAAGTTTTTTTGGTGAGAAAAGGGAGGGCTGAGACCGCTCCTTCCGAGGTTTTCCAGTTTACCTCGAATTTCGAATTTGATTGTATTTTCTTCTTCATTTTTTGAGGTGGTGGGGGGAACGATGGGAAGATATGTTTGGGAAGAATTCGAGAGTAAAGAGCAATGAGGGGGAGTTCAGTTTGTGGAACAATTAGAAAATGGCAATGCATGGAGATATTGTCAATTACCTCTCAGTATCTGTATCTGTATTTTGTTGTTTAAAGTAGCTCTGTTCTTTTAATGAAACACAGAAGTAGTTTTTTTTTTCTAAGTTTAATTAGCCTTTTGATTTGTCAAATACTATTACATTCGTTTGATCCGGAGTCTCATGTGAACAGAAAAATTCTAATTATAATAAAAGAGTGGAATCTTTTTTTTTCCATTAAATAAGGCAAAATCCCCAGTTTCGCTGACAATTTCCATTGTTGATTTACAAGCGTGAAACGTTTGAAAAAATATTAGAATCTTGTAAAATATAATATGACTGACATTTATTGGATATGGAATTTTTGAAATTTCACTTATGCAATTTAGTTGCACAATTCAATCCCGTGAGTGCGATTGGAGAAGTAGGAACGCGTCCAACAGGCGCTTCAACTGCTCTCTTGCAATTCTGGATGAGTGGATCTCAAGTATTTTTTTTTCTCGACAAAAGAGAGTTTGGAGACCTCTCCTTCATTTCCGAGTTATTGGCAACTAAAGACAGTTTGCTTAACCCCTCGCCCCCTTACTAGTTTATTGGATGTCACTTACAGAGTTACAGAGAGCCCCTAGCGCGAGACTTCAGGAGAGTTCGATGCGTGTCCGACGAGACGCGAGACTCTTTTGTGACAGAGTGGCGTCGAGGTCCCCGTAGTATCTTAAAAAAGCAAGTGAGGGCAATTGGAAGGAGCAGCCGCACACGCGCTTCGACTTCTTTTCTGCAATTTTGAATGAGTGGACTTGAAGGATGCGTTTTTGTTGACAAAAGCGAGGACTGTGGCCTCCCCTTCTGACTTTTTCCAGCTATTGTTGACGCGTTAGAGGGGATTGAGAATTAATTACGCGAGGTAAATTATATATTACTTGGAGCGGTGGGGAAGTCGATGAAGATGAATGTTTGCCGGTGATTGGTTGTTAATTAGGAATTGTACCTGAAAGCTGGCAGAGCGAATTGAGGGCGAACAGTGGATGTCGCCGGAGATGCTACGCCTTTAAGAGTCTCCTGGTGGCTCGGGGTAGGAGAGGATTCGTGGATATTGTGCCAATCGTTGGTTCAGGAGCTGATAATGCGTTTTTATCGCTTTCGTTGGCCTTAGGAATAATTTCTTATCGCCGGGAATTTCAGGTGATTTTTTATTGGAGTGATTTCTGTGGTTTTGAAGAAGTGCGTTTTTTAATTGCTTAACTTTAATTGCTTAATTGTTTATTCTTCAAGTCATTTATTGTTCATATCGATTGATAGAATATAAAGAATTAGAAATCTTTGATTCAAGGTCTTTTCTGAAGCATTCTTATTTTATTCCTTCCCAAAATGTGAAGACAATATATTTTGGAATTTTTGATAATTCAGAAATCAGTGATAATTAATTCACAAATTCAAGGAATTATTTATTACCCATTTGCATTTGTTAATAAAACACTGCACACTCGATTGTCCATTTTTTTTTACATATTTTTTAAAAATATCATTCAACAAAGTAAAAAGTCGGGACGTAAGGTAATAAAGTCATAAATCTTGTTCTCCTCATATCCAAGTACTTTCGATTTACGACGCCTTTTAAAGAGAGGTAAAGTGGTAATGAAAAAAGAATTGTGGAAAGAGAGAGGCAGAAAAAAAAATTGAATAATCTTTTTTGTCAATCTCTTCTTTAGCGGTATTCATTCTTCAATACATTGGGATCAACGGGGGGACGGTCAGTGGATGTTAAGGGAGTGTGTAATGCGCTTGATACAGTTATTGTGCAATCCATATTAAATGGGTAATTACGAATGAGCAGAACTCGTTAGCTATGAATTGACCTTATTACGTTTTTTTACTCGTCTTTCACAATGGATGTTCCACGCTAGCATAACGTGATTTTCCAGTCATTTAAGTAATTCATTATTTAAGATGGCTCACAATGATCTTTACGAATCTGTTGCATTGTGCAACAACTAAGTTATTTGTTTCAAGAATTTTTTTTTTGCTGTTCTGCACGTCCAACGCACAGTCCAGCTATTCCCGTATCCGTACCATACGTTTTTAATCGAATTTAATGCTACTCACGAATTTAAACGCCAGTGGAAAGGATCAAGGACTACCCCAGTTACATTTAATTCAAGATTTCGGCAATAAATTGAGTAATTTCTGGAGCTAAATGCAATACTTCTGCTATTTCCTTTTTGATTTCAGAGGCTTCATTAAAATAAGCACCATTACCAGAGTGTAATTACGCAATTAGGGACATAATCCGAATTTTTATAATCACTCACAGCATTTATTGTGTAGAAAAATATAATTCTATTGACTTTTCCATTTGCTACTACACGCAATTTCTATTAGAAATTTAATATCATTGTATAATTTGTTCATGTAAATGTCAAATTTCTAGCATTCCCTTTTTGGTTTATGAAGCTTCAATAAAATCAGTCACAATCGCCGAAGGGAATTCGGAATTCCTTGAAAGGAATAGCAGTAGTTGTCTCTGATCATACAAAAATTAACGGAAAAAACTAGGGAATCCTCTTGACAATTGGATGAAATTTCGTTTGCTCTTTCTATTAATTGATAATTTTTCTAAAAATTGTTGATAGCAAATTCTAAACTGAAATTAAACGATATTTCGCTAAAAGTCCAAAGTCCGGAAACAATAGTAAAATAAAATTAACACCAAAATTAAGTGCGAAATAAATTACTAATTTCTTAGCAACAATAACTACTCATCTACAAATAATGCACTCGTCCTTGCTTATTTATTTAATACGGATGGATAAGAATCAGTTGTACTGCTCTGTGGTGCCACATCGCGTGGAAAATGGTAGGCGATTTAGACTGGCATTGATACTCGCTTGGTAACTTTCCACGGCGTTCGAAAAAAATATTCTTGCGAGTGAAGTGAAAGAACCCCGGAGAGGGTTCTTTCACTCGAGAAAAAAAATCAAGCCCTTCACATCTGATGCACTTGAGGGTTCTCCGGGGAAAGTCCATCGTTGAATTTTCAAGAATTCACTGGATTCATCAAATGCCAATGAAGTAGGTGGTCAATGGACGTGTGGGCGGATGATTTTTATATAATCGATAGAAATGGAAAGCCCGATTAGTCACCGCAATTCAAAGTCAATGCTCTGGCTTACCGGTTCACCCTTTCCAACTTCTCGAAGTTGTCGATGGATATTCCTGAACTGAATCCTCAACACTTGAATTTAATGACAACACTTTACATTCGAAAATTGATTTTTTTCGAGAGGAACGCAAGAGCTAGATATTCCAATAATTTAATATGCAAAGATTAATTGTTGAATATTCCAGAAATAACGTGTTCGTTCAATTCTAATGTATATGAAAATTTCGTGAGAAGCATTTCTTAAAAACATTAAAATTTCTTACTTGAAAGGTCACGAATTGCATCACTAGAATCAATACTAGAACGACAAAAATCGGCTGTAAGTCTATTTTCACCGATTAATCAATAGACATCGCCATTAACACTTCTTTCACATAGACATGCCTCTGTATACTAAAACGAAAACTCAACAGTGAGTACATGCGAGGCTTCACTGGATTACCTCACACAAGAAGAAAGTTGTCACTGTGGAAATTCGATGGTGCCGGACATAACCAATACCGCTCTTATAATTGTAATTACGAAATAATCGGGAGTTCCTTGTAATGAGTTCAATTGGGCTGGGATATCCGTTATGCAATGTAAGAGGTTGATTTTGATTGACAGCCACTCGATCGATCCCTCAATGCAAAATTCATTAGAAATTCCCAGGAATTTAGAAGAAAAAAATTAATTTTTCAATATTTCCATTATTTTTGTATTTATCAGCCGAATTTGTCTGACGTCGGCAAGTCGATCGATTGATGGACTGGTTCCAAAAAATGAATGCTAGTAAAAAAAATCCGTTGTAAATATTTTGATTAGTGAGAAGAGCAGATTTGTTATATCGACGAATCATCGATTAGATCACACTTTCACGTAATGAAAGACCATCTCTTTAGGGGAACGGGCTACATAAGATTCACAGATTTTTACGTAACTTATAGACCTGTGGGTCGCGCAGCCTGTGGATAACCTAAATAAATCTCACTACTTTCTCCCAGAATTATCACTCAACCTGGAGCTTTAGAGACTGCAACAGTTGTCGTTCAATTGTTATGCGATGCGACCCATTCCCCTGATTGCCCACACTTTTCCAACGCTGATGAGACCCATCGATGAAGTGCTTCGACCTTTCTCCGCGATGAGTCCTGCGACGAGGTGATTAGAGACCGTAGAAAGTCGGATGATTACGCAATTTAATCTGCGGATAGGAAATACTTCGATGATTAAATGAATAGGGAAGCAGGTGATCGCGGAAACGCTTGAGATATTATGGTTCAGACCTTCGACCTTGCAGAACCTTCTCAGGGGGCAACACCGCTAAATTACAAAACTTGGCAATTAAAGCATTGGCTTCCGTGAACTTCATAGAGGTGTATAGGGATTATTACAAAATACATTTACGAAAAAGAGATTTTGCGCTTCGAAATGATCGAATTGTATTAAAATTTCGTACTTTTTAATTAATTTTCTTTTCAATTTTACACAGCAAAGATTTATTAAAATTTATTAAAAAGCAAGCAATCTGAAAAATAGAAAACATTTCCATGAAATTTCAATAGGATCGCGGAATTTCCTCAAATGTTCTCATTTTATTGCCCTCATTTTTACTGCGATAAGTCGTAAAAACTAATTTATTACCACTTGACTTCTCAATTTAATGATCATCATCGTTTCAAGTGAAGTTATGAAAGTGTTAATGAGATAACACTTGACGATCAATCTACCATTCACCACCAATAAGAAACACCTCATCAAAGCATTCAAACTCGATAATTATTTCGTGAACAAAAAATTCTGGAGCATGCGATTCACTGATGATTTCATAATAGATTTCCCAGGATAATGAGATGTTCACGGGTCTCGGTAAAAATTGCCTTTGCCCCCGTTAACCTCACACCATCTAATTAAAATATCCCATAATACAGTGGCGATGGATCGATGTTACTGGCACGAACATCAGATCATTTTTAACAGAAAAAATTAAAGAGGATTGAGGCAGTTTCTTGCACTGCAGTTTATGGTGATTTTCCAGCGGTCGAAGGTATCCCCTGTCGCCTACTGCTCCAATTATTACAAGGCGCAATAACGCAATCAACGAGACAAGTTAAGTGTGTGGGGTGAAGGCAGAAAAAATCTACATGTGATTTGAATCCAAGTGTCAATGACCTCGAGGGATCTGTGGAGCCTGTTGGCGTAGAATTTATTGGCGAAAGGGATTGGAACTTGAAGTGCTCGACTCGCAGAAAAACTACTTTTGAAGCAGATGATTTACTCGAAACGAGAAAGTACTCTCTCGTCAATTTTTTAAGTCTCTAGATCTCCTGATAAATGATTATTCTCCCACACTGAGAGAACAGAGTCATTCAAAGTACAAGTCATTCAAAGTAAAATAGTAAACTCTTTTAATATATTAAATAATTACTGAAAACTGTGGCGAATTTTTGGAAAACTCGATCAGTCTCGAAATCATATTTTTTTCCAACTTAATTGCCGTTCTAGGGTATCAAAAAACATTGAATAATTAATTGTCCCATTATTCTTTCCTTTCTCTTTCTGATAATACGCTATTTCGTCCTTTCGAATGTTATCCCCAGTTCTCTCTTATTCAATAAATTTTTCACACTGTAAATTGTAAATTTTTACTCGGTCTCAAATTTTTTTTTTTTAAAATGTCGGAAAATTGTGGTGTTTTGTATAGAAGATCCTAGAATTTTAAATAAATATCCTCAGAAACTTCTAGAATTCGTTTCCAAATGAATACTTTTTAATTGGTTTAAGAAATAGTGGCTCAGTTGGTTACGCGATTTTATAGGTCTACCTATAGTATTAATTGTGGATGTAGTGATTTATGCACCGAAATTAATTCCAAATATGCAACGGAAAAATTATCACTTTGAGTTATATGAGGTGAGGCAACAGGTGGCAGATGTGGACTTCAATCAGTAATACTGGATGATTGACATTTATTAATGCGAATATGGATATAAAGGAGACGATGTTCGATGTTCTATTGATATACAGCAATGGTACATGTGCTTAAATTACAAAAATATTTTGCAATTGATTTTCGCCTTTCTTTTATATGATTCAACTTGAAGACTTAACTTTTTTAACCTAAATAATTCGTACTAATAATTTTTAAGTAATTACTTAATGCCTATTATTTCCAACTTCAATCAATTTCTGTAAGATAACAGAACCGAAATCAATAATCCCTCTAAATTATTTGAAAGGTAATAAATTCGAGAAAACTCCACTAAAATTTCTAGCTGTTAAAAAATCAAAAATGTCAAAACTCAGTTCACATTTACACTTTCAAATTCAGGATATCTGTGAGAATTTAATGGAATTCGAACGTCGTTAAAACTTGACTGTCAACGATCGAATCAGGAAGAGGCACTAACTCGCAAATAATAATATTCATGGGAAAGTGGAAGGATATTGTGCTATACCAATTCAATTACGAAAGCGTTTTATAATTGGCGACGTTTTTTTCTATTTATTCAGATAAATAAGAAAGGAGACGTTGAAGGCGGTAACTGTTCATGTAATCTTACTATTTATTATTATAACGCACTTTAATATGGACTGACTCGCAGTATGTCCTGGGGACGGACGAAGAGATTATTTTTTCAAATCAAACACTCAGTGTCGTTCATTAAGACAGTTCTTATTGGTCATTTCCTACTTTAAAAATTGTAGTAAAATCTCAGGATTTTGTAATAGATTGACCCAGAGTTACACATCAGTAATAAAATAAATCCACAGACATCAATGGCATCTTGTCCCTCAATTAAACAGCCTAACGAACACAATAAATGCGAGACGACAATTTATTAACTAAAAAAAACATAAAATAAATTATGAATATAGAATCCATTAGAAATGAAAAATTAGAAAGTTAAAACAATGAAATTCTATTGCGATTACGAGATTTTTCTCTCAATACAGGCATTGCGGAACGCAGCTGTGGACACTCGGGGGTTTCCAGACTGATTCATGAGGGACATTCATCCAGAAACATTATATTAAATATTTCTACAACTGCTCGTAAAGAGGCGCCTAGTGGCCTACCCAAACGGAAATGTCCAAGATTTTTATTCAGGATTTCTGGACTTGCGCAACAGTCTGATCCATCGAGGGACTTTCCACTGACTGTGGGCAGACTGTCTGAATTATCCGGACGCCTGACCGTAGCCCGATGGCGCACCATAAGTGGGAGCTGGTGGTTCGGCTGACGAGGCGCCTACGATCCCGAAGACGGTGTTTATCAAGGATGAAACTATTTGAATTCCCGCGCCCAGAATTTCTTTCAGTGAGCTTCCCAGAAGAGCCAGGGGATTCACTGACGCCGCAGGAACAGGCTGCAGATTTGTAATCATTTGAATTTGGAAATTCTTCTGGCATTGTCTTCTTTTTCATAAGTGATAGAAATTGTGAAACTTTAATGAATTTATGACAACTGATTTGCCATTTTTAGTATAAAAAATCAGTCAAAGAAGGAAATATTCCGATCAATTTTGCTCAACTGAGAATAAAAATAACAAAACCCAATTAGAAAAAAAAACTGATGTCAAAATCTCTTGAAGTGGGATAATTCAAATGAAAATTACAGTATCCTCGATAAAAATTCGCTAAAATTCTTTCATTTCTGCGTAATTCCAATGAAAAATTGGCAAAAACTCCTGACAGATCTCACGGTTAGTAGATCTCCCTAGAAATTTTATATATGAGCTTATCTCCATTCACATCACTGCACTAATTCTACTCACAGTCCCGGTGGGCAGATAACTATCCTGTCCCGTAGCGGCCGTAACAGGACCCTGAAACCATAAACCAAGTCGACGTGATCTGAGTATTCAACCCAAAGCTTCCCGCGCAAAACTCACCGAATGATGCTGCACAATAGGCCGCGGTGACGGCAGTCTCATCGGCGGTGGTCCAGTCATCTGATGATGTGGATAAGAGTAAGTCGGCCTAGCCGACGAATAAGATGGTCTAATGGTAGATCCTATGTGTACAGTGGTCTCAGCATGACTCGGACGGCTCTAATTCAAACGAATGCATCACATATTCCCTCAGTTTCATAATCATTACCCTCAGGACTCAAGCAAATCGCCATTATAGGCTTTTTAGCTACTGTTGAAAATACGAGTGAAAGTACTCACGCTGAATGAATTATGCGGTAGACCTGGCGAGGGCCTGTCCGGGAAACCTATACTTATCGTTGATGAAGACACCGGCGCCTGAATTTCAGAATATTTGAGAAGGTCAATCAGGATAATTGGCAATGATAATTTAATTTTGCTGTTTCACAACTGATTATTTTTACAATTAAATCTTTCCGTTCTATTATTATAATAAGGAAGAAAACAGAACAAATCAATCACCAGAGACGAAATGATAAAAATTTTTAAGTTTGAACAGTTGATTTCCACAAAATTAAAAAATCTGCCGTCGGATTAATTCTTACCCCATAAGGAGCAGCTGCTCCACTCTCAGAGCCCCCAGAGGATCCCCCACTGAGACCGGCACTAGTTCCCGACAAAACTCCCGACAAAATGGACCCAACAAGCGCCCCCACATCAGATCCTCCAGGCGCTCCCGGCTTCAATTCCTGTTAAATGAATGCAGATTTCAAATTGCAATTGACTAAATTACGAAACCAATGAGGTCGACATCTTTAACAATTTGCAAACTCACTCTCAACAATGCTGCCGTAGTTCCTGCAATTACAATCGACAACGGTGACATCCCGCTGGGTTCCTGGGGCTAGATAACATGCGAGTAAAAATAAAATCTACAATTCCATCCATCAAGAAAAAGAACATATTCGCATGTCTACTTTCACCGTGCATATCTCAGGGGACATAATAAAGTTTTGAAAGACCTATTGTTTATGCAACTGGTGTTGTAAAGTTGTACGAATAGAGATGCAAATAGCGGAGTTTAATAATTATAAAAATATGATTAATTACCGTACTGAGGGGCCCCGCAACAGCTGTGATTAATGCAGCGAGAGATGAACCCTCAGTCGGTGGCTGAAACACGTAACATAATTATATCAGGGGGGAAAACTATGCTGTCGATCTATTTCCAGTTTCCCCTCGCCAACGGGAGTTGGAAATTCAAGTAATAACTGCATTTCCATCGATCAATTCAAGTTAAGGGATTATATAAGTCTCGAGTAGCAGGGAAGACTGTTAGTTTTTTCTGTAGTCATCTGTAAAGTATATTTCGTAACAAGTGAAAAAAAAAAACACTTTTTATACTAGTTACGACCAAAATTTTTCATCTCAATGTGTTGAAGAAGAGTTTGTTCATCCATATTCTGGAATTTTATGACCAATTTTAATTTATCGACGAATGAACTGTGACTCATTAGAAATACGCAAGACAATTAATTTTGTTTTAATTAAAAATACATTTTTATCAACTCACATTACTGATCGTCCGAATTAATGGGCCTATTATAGGGGCCAGAACAGGGCCGATGAATGGCGCTAGGAGACTGAAAATCGGCCCAAACAAACCCGCCAGATCAATGCCTTGACCATCTCTGCCCTAAAGCCAATAGACCAATAACAAAGATTTAGAAAATTACAAAATAAACCCTCTACCAAATCACAACTCACATTTATTATCCGTATTATCACTGGCACGATCATCTCAATGAGATCGTTGACTCCGCCCCCCTCATCGTCATCTCCCTGGAAGAATCAACCGAAAATAACTTTCTTTTGAAGACGTGTAAAATTGAGTAATCAATCGAAATCGAAATTTATGAATAAATTTTGTCGTAAAGTGTTTTCGAATTTTACCTCTGATAAACCCTGGAGAATCGGTATTGCTGCTTGGATGACTTCGACGATATCATCCTCTGATTCCGGCTGGAGAAATCGAAAGTTCATGATTGTGTTAATTTATGCTAAATTACACAGATTTGAATTGAATAACATTTTCTAGTCGATTTAACAAAAATATTTAAACAATTCACAGAAATTAATAAATTTTGTCTCCTCTCTTTGTAAATAATAATTCTATTTCTAACATCAGTTGAAGTAAAGAGGGATTGAATTATATTTTTAACAATTGTTCCTTTAATGAGATTGAAAATGCTTTTGGATACTCACGTCGCTCAAACCTTCTAGAATTGGAATGGCTAGGGGTACGAGATCTGCTACAGATCCAAGTGATCCTCCCTGAATGAATAATCCATTCAATTAAATGTGTATAAAGAAAGAAGAAAACTATTCATTATCCGTTATCAATTTATCTAATATCGCTCCTTCGTTTTCCTCTGACATAAAAGTCTGGCTTAAGAATTGTCAATTTTCCATGAGGTTAAAACAAATAAAAAAAATTATTGCATTTTTCATTTTTACCCCTCTCCATTGATTGAAAGTGACTCTCGAATTACCGACAAATTACTAGTCAATTATGAAAAGATTGTAATTTCTATCTAAATCGAATCAAAGTTCGACTAATCTAACAATTATGAAACACTCACCTCTTCTTCATCGCTATCATCAAATTCCTGCCTCTGCGAGCTCTCATTCCTAGTAGGTCGGTGTGGCAATTCCTTCAGCAAAAAATAAACTAGAATGCCACATTGTAAAGATATCGGCATAAAAAATTCATGCAATATTGATTCATGACCCCTCGCGAAGTAGAAATTGATACCTCTTATGATGACTATAATCCCATCAATATAATTCCATTGCGTATGCATGAACGCATCGATGCCAGAGAAAATGTTGCGTAAACTCGTGTGTACGAGTTTCCTATTTGTCCCTGTGAGAGCTTTCTCACTTGATCCTGCTTGAGTAACAGATCAATGACGCTAGTACAAGGAGAAACGACAAAAAAAATAACCGATCCGAGTGATGATAGACGACGCATGTCGCGATTCAGTCTTGTGAGAGCATAATGGGGTAAATGTGTCTTTGTAATTAATTTTGCAACGAGGGTCATGAATATTGAAATAAGCGGCGAGAATCCCAATTTTTTTCATTACTTACATCCTCAAAGTGAAAAGTAGGACGACGAAGGACATCCTCGCGGGGCTTTTTAGTGGGTCTTCTAAGGGCTGAGGTGGTTGACGCTGATTCTTGGAGCTTTACACTTTTGCTGGGTTTTCTGATGAGACCCAGCGACTTTAGGATATCGCCCAGAGTTGCTAGCTGACGTTTGCGCGAGTTGTCCCTATTTTTTCCAGAGCAATTAGATAGTCATTGTTTTAAAAAATTAATTTAATGTCATCCAAAATTTATTTCATTTCATGTTCATTTCATTTCAATTTAATAAATCTTTTATTCAATTTAAAAATAAGCGTCACTCCCGAAATAATGAAAACCCTATGACGCTCTAAATCTCGTTCTATCCCACTCAAAACTCAAAAAGACTCAGTTACGCACTTTTTCTTGCTGTTACTGTTCCGTTTGGGTATCTCCCCTCTCCCCCCTCCCTCTCCCGGGGAGTCGACACCCCTCGAACCCTGCGGGCTCTCCCTGTAGGGCTTCCTCTCGAAGTTCGCCGGCTGCCCATTCCCAAAATCATTTCGACCGTCCAATTCTTGGGGTCTTGGTTGAAAGTAAATACTAGGTCCCGAGTGATTGCAGTCACCCCTGATCTGCTGCGGAATCGGTGGCGGAATTATGGAAGAGACATTCGGATGACTCGAAGCCGATGCCGTTGTATTCTCATGAGCCGTGGGCACTGTCTCGTGCTCTCTCGTAATTGTGATGAACGCTTCAAAAGGAATGGAGATCGGAACCGGCCCCGTTGGCTGATTCCCACCGGCGTTGACGATCCTGGCAGACGGCGTCGGTTCCGTCAAAGCCTCCGAGGTGTCTGAACTGTTCCGTCCATGGCGAGTCTTCACACTCTATAAAATAATCCCATAATATATAATCCGCGGAGAAAATTTTCCTGGCCAAATAACCGCCGACACTTTTCCCACCGACAATTTCCAAAGAGGAATTTTCTATTGAATATTGTCATAATACTAGAGTTGGACAAGCCCTCAGGGCGCGTATGGACATTTCTCAGGTGTCAAAAATTTACAATTTATTTTAGAGATAAATACAAAAGATTTAATTTTTATTACACTAGATTAGAAAAATTTTCAAAATTTTATTTTCAATCAGACTCGAATTCTGTGACAGAGTCGGCTTATTTCCCATCGATACAAAGTATTGACAAATTTCTCAAAATGATTTTTGGAACTGTTTTTCTGGAATTCGTAAAATTACATAAAAAGGGCTGCCAAATCATTTTAGAAACTTACCAATATCTTATATGGATGAGAAATACGTTCAGCTTTCAAATGGAATAAACCCCGCGACGATAGGATCAATAGTTTTTGAAATATCGCCGAAAATGTGTTTAGCCAGGCGAAAATGGGAGGACTCCTGCGATCAAAAAATCGAAAATCCAAAAAATCACTAAAAACGAAAACTGAGACGCTATGTCGATCGGAAATTTCCTCAGCTTTCCAAATCCGTTCCAAGTCCAAATTCGGAAGCTACACCTGATATTTTTCAAAAAATCTGCAGTTATTTGTCAAAAAATTCAAAAAAGGCCCTGAAAGTCGCTAAAGGGCTTGAAATATTCTGGAAGTGATGTCAAAAGAGCCCAAAAATCAAAGTAGAAAACCCCTAGAGCCCCCTTAACCTTCAAAAACGTTCAAAAACGACGATAATATGCGAAAAAATCAAGAAAAGCGAAAAAAAGGCTCAAAAAGGGTCAAAATCGGCCAAAAGGGCCAAAAACGGCCAAAGAGGGCTGCCCAGGACTCATCTTCTTCCAAAAAAATCGAGATTTGGACATCCCCAGTCGGCCAGATGGCTGGTCAGTCGGCTGTCCGGCGGAAAGGCTGAAATGCTAAAAAATCAAAGGGGGCCCCCTTTCCATTTTTCTGATTTTGACCAAAGTCGGCACTCTTTTGGCGATATCTCAAAAACTATTGATCCTA
>JAPYZM010001675.1:0-17091 GCA_030522845.1 Psyttalia concolor
GAATGTGGGGATTGTCTCACGGGAATTTTGTCGCAGTGAATTTGGATTCCGAAATTTGGTCGTGTAACCTTGAGATTTAGAGATCTCAGATGGAGACTTTCAACGATTGGAAATTGAGAATTGAAACCTTAAAGTTTCAAGTTAAAACTGAAAAATTCAAATTCGGAGATGAAAATCTTATGCTGATATTTGAGAATCTCACGTATAAAGTGATATAAATTTGAATGTAAGCTGATAAATTTCAAATTAAAATTAATTTCTTTTGGTGCTACTCAGTTCGAGAACCCTAACATAAAACACGATTTATAGGTAAGTGGAAAGAAGACGTTATATTATTATATGCTAAAAATTATTCACAAATATTCAACCGAGCGAAGTGAAGGTAAAATTGTGATTTAACAAAAGGAACGTCACTAAATCGAAATTAACTCAAGCTCAGCCAAGCCACGACTGAAATATTAATTAGCTGAGAATTAGTAGGGAAATATGGGTCACCACCCGGTGAAGTCGTATACGACATCCCTTGCGCGAAAAGTATTTGACACTAATGCGTAAAGTCCGGGCCAACCTCCAACCTCTTAACACTGAGAGAGAGAGGGAGAGAGAAAGAGAGGAGTCCCCTTCAACGACCACATTTGCACACGAAACCTGTCGGTGTGTGTATATTTCTCACCCCTTAGCCCCTTTCACTCGAGTCATATTTTGCCACCGTTGGATTATCTCAGGAGCCACCTCCTTTTCATTTCCGTCTCGCCAGCTGGCCAGTCACCCTCGCCCAGCACGTTTTGCCTTGAGTTAACGAGAAACGGATGAGAGACCGTGGCACTTTGCTCCTGCGAAATCTCGATGAGGGCATGCTACATTCTCGTGAAAAATATTCCTCATTGCAACATTTTATGCTTCCATTACGCTTCGCACTGGTTTTTTTCCGGAGGGGCAGAGGGCGGAGGTGATTACTACTGTGAATCATCACGGAATTCTAGGGGATTTCTGGGAGGATGGCTTTCGGAATAGAAGTTTAATTCAGTTTTTTCATTAACAGGAGAAATTGGTGGGAGGTGTGGGGAGGGGGCGGGGGGTGAATTCGGGATGCGGAATATCGTTATTGAAATTGAGGCAAATGTTGCTCGGGCGAAGAAAATTTCAATCTTTTCAGTTTGTGACAAAATTGAAAATTTTAAGAGGCCAGAGCGAATTTAGGAGAGTTTCCTATTCGTTCGGAACAGGCTAACGTAGAGAATATTATGACACAATTTGCCCTCTCAGAAGACATGTTGAAACAGTGAAGGCTTATGAACCGTCGGGATTTGTAAGTTGACGTCATTGAAGCAAAAACGAATAATCTATTTGAATTGTTAATATATCGCTGAGGTTTCTTCATGTCTAACTTTTACTGAACAATTAAATAGACTTACTTCCGAATCATTTTTGAAATGGCAAAAGTTGAGCCAAAAAAGGGGAGTAGCGGAATTCACGGTAATTATTCCATAAAAATATTCTCTCGTTACCTTCCAAACTGTCGGATCCTGTTATTTTATTCGCATTGCTCTCTTCATCCAATTTGAACGTAACTATTTTCCAAATTAAATGCATTATTCCGGAGCCTTTATTACAGTCTCGTTAAATCGATATTGCCAGACTGATAAATTTGAAACTGATAACCGTTCCGATAACAAACAATTATCGTTTTTTTACAACTTTTTGTGTAATTGTAATTTGTTTAATTATTGAATAAAACCTTGGTGAAATCCCTGATCGCAGAATCGGTTTATTCACAATGCAGAATTCCCGTAAATACGAGCACAGAGATCCAGAGAAAATAGCCACTCCAATGGGAATATATTACATTGCAATCCTCGGGGTTTTAACCAGCCAAAATATTTGAGTTTTCGTTATTGCATTTTTTTTTAGCAACATTCTCTCGGGAATACAACATTTGCTCGCTATGGGAAAATAGTTCGATGCTGCATGTTCTTATATTCCCTCTCGCCTTTTATTACATTTGTTTGGTGGGGAGAGGATGACTTGGTGAGAATGAAACTGCCGAAAGGAATGCCCCTACTCGGGGTCTGATAGGAGAGACGACACTCCCAACCTCCGGTTTCTATCTTTCCACCTCCTCCCATCATCTAAACTGGAAAATAAATGTCCGAGTAGTTGGGCGAATAAAAATATTTGCAACGAATTCACGGTGGCCTCATCTTCTAGGCCATCCACAAATGTGGATAAAAATGAAAGCAGGGGGAAAATGGGAAATAAAAATGGAGGGAAAGCAGGGGACAATATTACGCTCACTGGCGCTATAAACTGTGATCAGTCAAATTACAGAACTGACGAGAATTTATGGAAGTAATATTTGGATGACTCCAATGTGGCCTGCAGCTATGCCATATGAATTTTGATGTTCGTTTTTACGTTTGTTTTTACTTGGCGCTGATGCTCGCTTCATTGGGAGCATCAGTCGCTTGATAATGTCATAAATTTTGGGGGAATCCACTAGAAAGGATACTGTAGGAATGAAAATTGAAATTTCGGATGCGGTTTTTTCCACAATTATTTTCGAGTAGTGTCACCTATATAGTAAATTATTTTTTCTGCAGAGCTTTTAGCTATGTTTTGAATTTTCTCATTTTACCTTATAGTTTTAATATTTCGTTGTAGTTCTCGAGCCGAAAAAAAATAATTTCAATGTTACGGTATTAAAGTGAGATTTATGGAAGTTTTAGATTGAGATATTTGAAAATCGTTCATTTTTTAAATATTAGAAGTGAAAACATGTTCATTTGCGAGGTCTAAATTGCAATTTAAGCCATTTGAACATTTTAAAGGGTAGACTTGAAATATTCAAGTTGTCATTCTCAAATATCATTATTAGAGTTCTCTTCTAATTGTCAACAATTTTCACGAGATATTTTAACAAAAACTGCCAGTTTTTACAATTTTGTTTCATGTAATTACGAATTACTAATAATAAAGTGAGATTTCATGAACACTTGATGTGGAATAATCATTTGATGAAAATGGCTACAGACTGTATGTTGAATTGCAATAAAAAATGCGTGACAGTATACGATTGAGACCACAAGGTGATGACTAAAGGATCCGATGAATTTTAAAAATTCAGAGATTATTGAAATTCTATCGGATCTGTTAGGAATTTGAGGAATGTTATTACTTTCAGATTCTCATAAATTCCAAATGGCTGTGATTATCAGGAGTGTTCTAGAAATCTCGTGATATCATAATTAAATTCAGTTCATTTCCTGAGAAGAGCAAGCACTCAATTTAATTTCCAACAAAAACTAGATATCATTCGTCGAGACCATTGATATTGATATCCAATTACGCTTACGAAATTTTCGCATTCTGTTGTACGATCACGGAGAAATTTCGTATTTTTTACGTGATTCGAGAGGAATATTTCGTGCAAAAAATTGATCAATTTGTCGGTAATTTCCAGCGGAAACCTGAATATTCGAACGCTAATTTTCCAAAGCTGTAACAGTGACTAATTGCATTGTGAGATGATCATTTATATGTCCAATTATATTGTACATGACTCACTCAATTCGAACAAATATTTCGCCAATTTCCATAATATTTCACGTCAATCAAACTCCCCCACTTAATTCCCCAAAATTGCCGCTCAGTAATCACAAACTCCCTTCCATAACCCGCCAAATTACATCCCACCAAATATCTAAAAAAATATCTGCTGGTAGCTCGCAAGTGAATCCTGTAACCTGGAAAATCAAACCATTAGAATTTTCCCTCGATTCCTCGCAAATAGAATTCGTCTTCGAAACTTTCTCATTCGTACGAAAATACCGTGTTCTGCAGATGACATGACAGTTGCACGTAACTCTCAGAAGTAGGAAATCAATCCATGAAAACCTCACCCCTCTCCTTTGTCCCTTGTATTTAAATTTCTCGCAAGAATAAGAGCCGCAAAAAAAGAAAATAAATAAAAAAAATTCGCCTCTCCGTGTGGAGATATAGAAAACCCCTTGATTTTTCGTAGCTAGTTTATATTGTAAAAACGTTGAATGTATATGGACGACGAAGGATACGTCGATCGTGAGACATCAAGCCAAACGTTACCAGTATATAGTGACGGGTAGAAAGTAAATTGAGGTGCAGGAAAGGCATTGGCGTACAGCAGTAGGAGGCCAGAAGCGCCCGGGGCAATGTTGGGAGGCTGCACGAGGAATATTAGAGGTCGAGTTGAAACACTCGGCGGGAATATGTGACCGGTAGCTTCCTAGCTTCTCATTTCGTATTCCGTGGGGTGCCTACGGGGCTGCCTCCCTATCTATTACCCCCCCCTTCCAGCCTCCCACTCCGCCCAACTTCAACTCCCACCCCCTAACTTTCTTCAATCTAACCGTTTTGCTCTCGTTTTACCGATTTATGGATCCGGTCTCGGGCTCACTTCGGGGTTAGCCTTGTTTGAATTATCCATTCAACCCTTTCCTCTCTCTGTCTCCCCCCCCCCTCTCTCTCTCTCACTCGCCCCCTCATCTACCGCTCACTTCCTACCCCACCCACGACCAGCATACATAGCTGTTTGACTCGCTCGTCAGTCGCCAACTTTCCAGCATAGACCCCAACCTTTTTAGGGAGAAGTAAACTTGTAATGTCTTCAGTCAGTTTTGGAATCGATCTAAGGTTAACTATTCTGTCATTACGTCGTTAGTAATATGAGTTGTTATGAGAGATGAAATGGCTTATTCGATAGTTCTTGCATATCTTCAGTACGCGGGCAACAATTGGAAATAATCTTAAATTTTTGTATGTTTTAAATTCTGTGCAAAAATGGCTGGCCTTATATTTTTGTATATCACTTATTCCTACTGAGATATTTTCTGTTGAATTGTTTCAGGGGACATCTAATGAGTTTTGGGTTTAGTTATGTTGACGAAAAGAAGGAAAATAAATGAATGGGGAAAAATAGAGAAAAAAAATTAGGCAAATTTGAGCTGACGAAACTTTCTAGAAAATATTTTTGATTGTCTCAGTGGTTAAAGAGTCGCTCAATTTTAATTCGGTGCCAATTAGCTATCCAGCGATTCACTAGGCCCTGTAATTAATTTGTATCCAATCCAAATTAAGTCCCCCGCGATGTAAATCCCAATGTTTCCTTGAAGAAACAAAGTTGCAATGTCCCTAGTTCGTTTTACAATCGACCTAAGACCAACTATTCTGTCATTACGTCATTAGCCGAATGACTTGCGATAAGAGATGAAATGTGTGACTTGTAATTCCCCTCTGTCCCTCCACCCTGTCCAACAGACTCAAACCGGCGCCACGTACACGGGGGTACACCTTCGCTACGTGCCGTCGTTGGAAAATCCCAGAGTCTAGAAACGAAATTTCGTTGAAACTGGAATAAAAGTAATTAAAGGCATTCGTGTCGTCTCGTAATTAGTTTGTGTGTGCACTTTCCAAGCACGCCATATAACCCACGACAACTTCAGGGACTAATGTGATTCTGGTGACAGGTTTTGGCCAATTTCACGGAATATCGCCTCCTGGGACTTCATAAAGTCCTTTCATAAAATGATATAAAGACAGCAATGTGACACTAGATAATAGTTATTTTATTTTCACCGGAATTACATCCCGCAAATGCTCGGATATATATTGCTTACAGTGCGGTGATACATTGTGGGGCTTTGTAAATAGAGCCCATTGTTTCCGCGGCATTTATAAATCATGATTAGTGAATGATTCGTTGGGAGGGAAAGCACACATAGATGGCAGACGGGAATGAAGTCATAAAACTCAGCTGGAGAAATACCACCTTGGGGCCACTGAATATTTTGACCTCGAAACCTTATTGCAAGGCTCAAGCAAATATGTTCCTCTCCCTTCCTCCATACATTCTCTTTTATTCCCTTCATTCCGTCGTTATGTACGAGATCAAAACGCATTCACGAAAGGTCATGTAGATATTTGATTTATACCAATTCTTGGATACTGCCATCCTATCGACGAAAGTAGTTGAAGTAGCGATACGATAATCGGCTTTGATAGATGCGGTATGGAGAGGGTGTTTAATCTATTCACCCACCGATAACCAATTTCTGTTTACCTCAGTTAAGAAGTATGATTATGACACAATATGTACCGGAGTTTTCGACGAAATCTGAGTAACAAGTGACAATTAATTGTAAAAAATTGAAAATAAAAGAAAATTCACAGCCAATTTCCCATTCGAAATTAATACTCAGGCAATTCTTCAAAATCTGAATTGGGGGTGACAAAGTTTTGTGAGATTTAAAACCACTCGAAGTAATAAAAAAATCAAAAACACTGGAAAGTACTCGGAAGAGTTCAAACAATACTTTTACAACAATAACCCTGAAGTATCTTCCAGACTAGAATCAAGTATTTTCCAACTCGAATGAAGCCGTTACACGCCACCTGAATTAGTTGGAATTTTTTCGTCTCCCTCTCTCCATCCATTCTCTTCTATTCCCTCCATTGTCTCTTTGTGAGCTCTAAACGCATTCACAAAAGGTCATGTACACATTTGATTTATACAGTTTCTGAGCTACCCCATACTATCTCTGGAAGTATCTGAAGAAGAGACGACACGACGATAGACTTTGCCTTGGAGCTCGCGCGCTCAGCATCGTGAGAGGATTAACTGGCAAAATATCACTCAAGCTGAGGAGCACAGTGCACATACACACCGGAGCCAGGCCGGTAGCTTGCAAGCTCCGGCATTTGAGAGAGAACGATGGCTCGTACGTGATCAAAATATTATCGTGCATTGCCAAAGGGAAGGATAGAGAAAGAAGTTAGAGGGAAGGGGAAGAGGAGGGGGGGAAGAGGATGCGAGGCAAGTTGGAAGACCATGCTCGAAAAATACCAGGTGAATAAAATTTCTGCGGCCTACATACTCCGAAGGAACGGAGGTGCCTCACGGTATAACTGTAGAATCGAGAGAGGAGGATGAGGAGCGGAAAATTAGCGGGAGAAGGAGGGAGAATGGGAATACGATGCGCGAGGGTTTGTGCTCGCGATGGCACCAGTATTTTCATTAAGGCTCCGAGGTCGGCGAGCTTTCTTTTTTCCCCCCCTTTCACTCACCCCTTCTCGTCCGCTTTTTTCCTGCGCTCTTCGTTTTTTTTCACCCCATCCACTCTCGTTTTGCGATTTTCAAGTGAAATCTCATTTCCTCGGGGCGTCCAACAGTTTTATCCTGGCCGGGTGTTTTCTCGCCCAGCATCACCCCAGTGTGCAATGGCAAAGAGCACCATGTAATACATTACATTACCAATTAGGAGAGTGGTTCAACTGTGTAGAATGAAAAAATAAAAATAATCCCGGCGCTTGGATTATACTTTGCATGATTTTATCGCTGTTATTTAGACTAGTTGTTTTTCGACTGGAGATTGTAATATTTGTGCAATGGTATTTAGAGTCCATTGCACAGGGTGAGGAGGTGTAAGTATAGGAATTAAAATTATCAGCGATTACTCAATTTGGATTTCTCCATGGGAGAATAGTATATTGTGCAACTAGAGCGTAAAGTAGCACTTTTTCGTACGCGTTGTGCTTCGCTTGCACAGGTGGCCGGCGAAGCCGGCCATGAGTGCTAGGCGATCACACGAGGCGAAAAGGGCGATACGCACGTGTTGCACATCTAATTTTTCGCAGTACCTGCGAAAATTCGGTTTGAGGGGAGGTTTGAGGGCAAAGGGTTTTTTTTTTTGCGTGCGGAGTGCGGAAAAGTCAAGATCGTGTGTAAAGTGAAACTTCGAGTTCGTAAAGCGAAGTTTCACTTTACGCACGATTTCTGACTTTTACGCACACTGTGCGGCAAAGTACCACTTTACGCACGAAATTCGGTACCGAAAAGTGGACTTTTTGGGCAGGTATTGCAAAAAAATTATTTCGGCTGATTTTTGCTAAATACACAGAATAATTCAACTTTTTTCATTCAATCGATGGATTTCTTAAGACTGATCATTTGTTTATAAAAATGAAGACCTCAGTAATCTTTCGTATATCCTCAGGTGAATAAACTAGACGAAGAAAATTAGGAAAAATAACTTTTTATCGGACATTATACGAGTTTGTGAGAAATAAGAAAACATTTTTTTAAATTTCATCTATAGTAATGCAACCTGATTCTAATTGAATATTGAGCGACGTCGTCTCTGTGATTGTTCAATTATGCGAATGGAAAGACAGAGAAAAAAAACAGTGGTCGAGATGTTATTGAATTGATCCGTAATGGGTCGCACCCAATTCCACCAAGCCCATTCGACGTAATTTCGAATCAGCTGTAGAAAATAAAAAAAACAATTGAATGTTTTTGAAAATTATGTAAGACCTTAATTTGAATTGCCAATGTTGTAAATTTGAATTCAGTCCAAGATCAAATCGTCCATGAAATAACCTGGCGATTGCCATTTTATTGAATACTCTAGAATTTGTACCTCAATCCTGAAACAATTTTATAATTTTCAATTTTACATGGCATTGAAAACAGTAATTTCACGGAATACTTTAGAATTCCACTGATTTGATACTACTTGCCGAATAGGTAAATTTTTGTGTAGATTTTTGCTGAACATTCGATGGTTTTATCATGTATTTGGGCGATGGTGATGGAATGAATGAGTTATTATCAAGAAAGAGATTCCATTGAAAACTCTAAGTGGAAATTCAACTGCACCATTCGTGCATAGCCAATGAATCTCGTTTACAATAATGAAATTCTTCTATGAGTGTATTTTTCTGGTGGTCCTGGTATTTATCCAAAGCACTTTTAATTTATAACGTTTGGGGAGTCTGTGTGAGTGAGCCATTGTTGTTATTCTCCGTGACTCAATCCCAAACTTAACGTTTCAAGTTAATGACCCATTGTTTCGACAAGTCAGTTACGGTCTTTTATGGCTGCGACTGTTCACGAATGGAGATCTACTTCAGTATTTGAATCAAGATAAATTTTCGTTATTTGATTAGAAATGGGTTGTGTGTCAGCCGTGACTGTAATCTGGCACTGGAATTTAGTATGCATAAGACACAATTGTTTCTCTAAACTGATATGATTGATGATTGATGAATGCTGATGGGATTTTGGGTTGATCACAGGCATTTGTGGGGAGGCAGGAGTGTGGGCCAGCTGATTGTCTCGGACGACTACTCGTGGGAAATGGCGGCGAATCGACCATCGGTGTGTCGAGGCGAGTGAGTGACTATTATTCACGCGAAGGCCAGGCGACTCGATCTACCCGAGTCCTCCACCCCTCATCCCCCTCCTGCTGGCAATTCCCTCGCCCTTTCCTATGTAGCAAGGGGTGCACAGGGAGAGGCATCACACTGGGAGGACTCGAGTCCAATGGGCCACGAAGGTTTCGTGATAAATTCTTATAAATCAAAACAGACACGCTATCCCCCTCCCATCCTATTTTTTTCCGTGTCTCTCAGACATATTTTTTTTAATCATAATTTTTTTTTATTAGATCCTGTCTGAAATTTTTCTCATAAAAATATATTATTGGGATCCGACCGGGCGGGCAATGGGGGTTTTCAGTTTTTGTTTGATATTGATTTTTCGTAGTATACATCTCTGTTTTTTTAAGATTTAATTGTCCAGGAATGATTTCTTCGCAATAACTTGTAGATTTTCATAAATAATTACATCAGATAATCGATTTTCATTGGAATTATCGCCGATAAAAGGAGAAACATTAATGGCCTACCAGAATTATGCATCTAAATCTAAGAATATGAAAAAATACGATGGGAATCCGAGAATACTGTGATCAATGAAAAAATCGTAATTCAACATTAGAAATGAATTTCCACCGAAATCTTCAGGCTTCATACCGAATTATTGAACCGAATTATTGAATATTGATGAAGAATCAACAATTTGAGATTGTTAATTATTTTCCTATATATAATAACTCCGTAGATATCACTGAAGATAGTATTGATATCAATCTTCGTCTCTACCGCTCCACATCATAAAATGCAACAACCTCTTCTCGTACATCTTCCCTGCTTCCCTGCTCACCTCTTCCCATATTTACTTACGCGGATTTTGCACATGCACGGGTGACAAAGAACCCGTCTGCAGTGCTCCTGTGACAGCTGGAACTTTGGCGCGTAACGCCGCAAGACACGAGTTTGCCACGTCATAAATGAGATAAGTTCCGTAGTATCGGCTGCTGCCGAGTGTCTTTAGTTTACTCTTGCTCGTTCCACTAGTCATGTTTGACACAGCCCGGATGATTCACAATTAATCTCAGTAAATCATCCCGGAGGAAAAACCAATCATCACTCGTGACACTTTCTCACTCCTCAGAAAGAACCGACTATAAATTTTGTGATCAATAATCACGAGATTTGGCAACAGTCGGTGTGATCGATGAGTCATGCGCACGGGGACCGGTTGAAAAAAAGAAAACATGAAATTTAAAAAAGGGGGGGGGGAGGAAGAACAATCGCTATCGACACTTGAACGTGTACAGTCTACTTCAGTGTGTGGAAGCCGTATTCCTCGGTTACACTCGTATATCACGGAGAAACTAGGACGCACCCATTCGATCGATTTACGCGCACGCAATGACCGTCACTCGATGTCACCGATTGTATTTCACAGTCGGTGCATTCTAGTGCCACACGGGGTCGTATATTCGATTGGAGACACTCGCCTCACGCACTCTTAACACCCCTCTTTAATCGAAAACCAGGAATCGGTGAATAGGAGGTTAATACGATTTATGATCCTTCGAAAAAAAATCAAAGAAACGAAAGAACGAAGCCTTCTGCTGGTGACAACTGTATTATCGTTATATGATTTATCGACGATCTGTCTTCGGTATAAAATAAAACCGATGTAATGTCCGAATAGTCTAGTATACTATAGTACGGCAAACGGCCCGAAGAACGCATATTCTGTTGCCGTTTTTTGGGCCGTGTCATAAAAAAATGCGTTTGTGGGGCTGGCTTTACAGGATTTCCTGACTAACGTGATTATCAAGTTGTAAAGTGTTTTCCATTCGGCAGAATGTACTTTTTCCCTTTTACTGTAACATACTGTTAGAATTACCGTCAAAATTAAGTAAGAATTTCGATGAAATGTTTATAGGTCTGGATTTGACTGCCATTCAAGATTAAATCGATAATCAAATCTCGTATTCAACTTGATAATTAAAAATAATTGAATTTTGCATTTCCGAATTTCAATGTCATCTAGTAAATTCCTGAAAATTGTTGTCTGAATTTTTCAAACATTCTAGAATTTTTGTTATCATGCGGAGCGACAAGGATGTTTCTTGGCCTGTAGGAGGAATTTTTCCTTAATTTCTATAGGAGGATGACCTCTGAGAGAACCTGTCATCCTTCCAAGGATTGATGTCGTAAGACCATATTTCGCGTACGCCTATGACTAGAATACCAAAAAATAATATTCTATCGGCCAAAAAAAAACGTCTTTCCGACTCCTTTCAGTCTCATAATGGAAAATACTATTTTAACTCTGTCTTGAGAGAAGGATCATGACGATTTCCTCTCTTCCGAAGGTAAATTTGAATACTCTTAGGTAATAGTAGGATAAATTTATAATGATCTATCAAACTTCAGCTGTCGACCCGCGAAATGCAACTGGAAACTTTTCATGAGTAAATAATTCATCTTGACGGCTCTTGTGAAATCATGGAAACCCAATTTCTTATGAGACAAATATCGACGAATCCATCCGTCAATTGACACAATTGAGAATTGTCCATTGGAATTTTTCAGTTATTACCCGCAAAAGACTGTTCAGCCTCGTTTTCAGAATAAATAAATTTGAAAAGTATACAATACTTTCCTGGGGCGTATACTAATAATTTCTGAGTGCTTTTTCGCTTTTATAAATCAATTAAAAATTAGTCCTTGGATGTAAAACGAGGTTGCAGAACATTAAAATAGTCATCAAATCGAAAGGACTATTTCATTTATTTGCAATTTCAAAAGATAAACAATTAGCCGAGAGGGTTTGCAATGAGCTTTTTCTTCATCGAACGAAATTATTTCTACAAATGGGAAACTTTGTCAAAGAGGCAGAAACTTCGTAATTTTGTGTAAAAATGTTTGCTCGATGAGTTTTCAAGGGTAAAATAAATAATAAACTAAATAAATTAAAAAGGATATTAATGAAGTGAGGGTAATAAAATTATCATCGGTTTTTGTGGAAATTGTGGCAGTGAATGATTTGTTACAGAATCAATGTACGAGACTGGGTCTCCCCTGAATTCCCGAATTCACATTTTAACGTTCACATTGACACAGTGTAAATTACTGGCGGATAAAACCAATGGGGGAAATTAGCATAACTACACTCCGAGTATTCCCGTAATTTTCTTGACACCGATGCAAGCAAGTGTCATGCCACAAAACGACTGTACGCGTTTGTTTCACGATGAATTGTCACAAGGAGGGACCAAAGGCATTGTTGCGCCAGTGCCTATGGCTATGCTACACTGTTTGTGACACACGCGCGCGAAATACAACTAGTTACACTGGAGTTGAATATCACTAGTGGGCTGGGCCGTGGTCGAAACGGAAACGGCGCGGTCCCGTGGAACGGAAGCCACGACCGGAAATGTCACGACTCAACGGCTACCTCTGATTGCGGACCGCTAAAACTTGACCAGATAAAATCATGAAAACGTTTACACCATTTTCGGGGAGGTTGGGAGTGCTAATTTCGTGACATTGAACGATCGATTGGACGGGGCGAGGTAATTCCTCTGGGTTGAGAACGTCTCAGGTCTGTTGGAGGAAAATTACATTTTTATTGAGAATTGAGGAGGAATAGTAAATGGCATTAATTTCAAAGGAAAAACCCCCGTTTGATAATTATTCCTAGAATACTAAGAACAAATTCGTAATGTTTTTAACTATTTCCACATATATTGTTACTGAAGAATCAGTAGAATTTTTAAGTATGAAATAAAATGGCGATTCATAAGTTCGCATTCATAACAAAAGTTATAGAATATGTTGACAATTCAGAAAATAATGTTAATGAATTTTCGATTCACGTGAAATTCAGTTGGTGGGGATAGTCAGTTTTGACAATTTCTTGAAAATCCCCCGAAATTTTGTGAAATGGTTTTTTTTAACGACAGTTCCAACACCTATAAAATAGAATTTATTTCTCGTGACGTTTTTCCTCATGAATCAACTCATACGTTCCCATTCCATTACCATGAAATATTTTTAATATTGATGGATGGATTGGAAAGATACCCATTTCGACGATCTATTCATCCCTAAATTTATTTGGCTCATAATCCACAAATTACTTATTTATGATCCTTGAAAATACGATTCTGCATATTATCTAGTGATTAATTAGAGCTTAACGGGGGCATATAACACGTACGCATTATGAAAACTTAATAGACAATGGTATTATTGCATTTCTTGCTGCAATTTCAATTTGCGCCGGTGGCTACTATTGATAACCATCAATAATATTTCCCATTTGTAATTGTCGATTCACGATTACGTGGGATTGAATAAACAGGGGCGAGGGACGAGGGGGCGGGTCAATTTCACATATAATAGGTGAAATGGATGTTTCAATGAGGCATTAACGGGCCATGAAAAATATAGCGGATCTGCGTCCGTGCTTATGAAGCATATCATATGCGTAGATACGATAATGCCGATAGCAAAATTGATCGTCTACGGCGCATTTGCATCAAATCAAACTCTTTTTTTCCTTCGATTTTTCCACTCATTTCATCAATTTTTCTCGTTACAATTCAATAAAATTATAGATTCATTGGAATGGAAATGTTTCGACGGTGTAAAATGAATTATTCATTCATTCCAAATGAACTATATCCCCGGGTAAATAGTAAAAGGTGCAATAATTTCATTAAAAATGATAATAAGACTGAAAAAATCCTGGATGTATTGCTTATGTATTGTATTAAGTTCTGGTAAGAAATTATTTTCTAAATTTCATAATTACCAGTGTATGGAGATGATTCACAATGTTTATTTACTTCGAATGAATTCTGTATTACAAGCAAGTAAATATTTATTTACGTTGCTAAAACAGATGATTCGATGTACATGAAAATGAGAATCAACTTCAATATAAACTATATTGAACGATGGAAAAGAAATATTTTGATGATTTATTGATTTCCAGAATTTATTGGACCCATGATTAACAGGGTTATTTATTTATCTCCACTCAAAATAGCCGTTAATCGAAGTGGAACGGAAAAATAACTCATATTATGAAAACTTAATAATGAACAGTGACATTAATGCATTTCTTGTTGCAATTTCAATTTACGCCGATTACCGTTATTCATAAACATCAATAATATTTCTCATTTGCCATTGTCATTGCACGACTATATAGGAACAAATAAACAGCCACGATGGGAGAGGGGGAGGATCAATTTCATATATAATAGGTGAAATTGATGTTTCAATGAGGTATTAACAGCCCATTAAAAATATAGCGGACTGGCGTTAGTGTTTATGACGGATGATATGCGTAGATGCATGGATGCCGGTAATATAATTGAATTCTCTATGACCCATAGACCAAATAAAGTTCTTTTCTATTTTTTCCCCATAATTCATCAATTTTTGGCACTGGCATTCAATAAAACTACAATTTTATTTCTAGGGATATTTTTAGGGCTTTGAAAGAAGTAATAATAATATGAATAATTGAATGTATAATTAGTTTCTTGTCAGTGAAGTAATCAGGGAAGTAATAGGAGTTGAACACTCCGAAAAAAAATCTTGTGGTAAGGAATGATTTTCGAGAGAGGAATTCATTTATTTATCTCTTGATTCAGATGAGTCCTTTTCCAGCGATCTTTGTTAATTTCCAAATATTACAAGGATGTTAGGATCTTTTGAATTTAGATTTTTTAGGTAAAATAGTTGGCAATAATTCAGAAAGTTAGCAGTTGTCACCGGAGTTCATGTACGTTTATCTGTGGCGTAACCATTTCATAAACTGTGTAATTTTAATACCTGGAGATAGATTTGGCAAGTCTAGGAATGATTACCATGACGAAATAAACTCCTAAAAAAACAAATCCTGTTCTCAAAATTCCTTGGCATACGTAATGTTCATTCTTCCATTGCAATGAAATGAAAAAGTTTTTTCAATGTAGAAAATTTGTGTTCAGGGTAAAACGAACTTGTTATTTTACGTGCACAAAACTGCGAAAAAAAAGTGAGTTCACATTTTTCAATCGTCAATTAGGTCGTCATGAACTCTTTCAATAAATCTATTGAATTCAAATAAATCATTGTTCTGGATGCATGTGAATAACAAATACATGAATAAATAGAAAAAGATGAAACAATTTCAAGAAAAGGGGTTGTAACAAGAAGAAAGTCTTGGACTTGTTAAATTTTTCACGAGACTTTTATTGAAAATTAACGTTCGTGCAAAAAATCTGCTTAAGTAAAAAATGTTTACCCCATGGGATCGGGGACAGATGCAGCCTCTGATTATGTGGTCTATTTATGGGCAATGCGTGCCAAATTAGCAACTAAAGCCAATGGGAGAGATTAGTTATTCTTGTTTCAGTCCCTTGGCGTCATTTTGTATGAGATTCCAAGTGAAATTTTAGTTTCTAAATAAATTGCTGTTCCGCTTAGAAGAATTTTCTCAGTCATTGGAGAAAAAATCTCTCTCCGCCGCTCCACGATGACGTTATTTGTTTGGTAATTTTTCTTTGTATTTTTTCTTCGTCTAAAAAAGCAAAAAAATACACTCAACATCAGTGGAAATGGTGCTTGCAAAAATAACAACGTAAATATTTCGGAAAGTAGGGGCGACAAAGTGACCTCATTTCATGTGCACGTCCATACATGTCTGAAATATCTCAGATTTCGTTCTCTGAAGAATCCTATGAATAAAATCCATATAACTTGGAAGGAACCTAAAATTGAATGAGTGGTTTTGCATTAAAATTCAATATATCGCTTGAAAATACGATATTAAGAACTGAATTGATTTTCATATTTTGTTCACCATTACTTTTCTATTTTTAAAACAATTATTCCTAAGTTCATTAACATTTTATTACTAAAATACTCTCCTAGAGATTTATTAAATTTATGAAAAAATGTGTTATTTGCAATTCTTTCTCAAATTAACACTAAATTGCTCTTGTGGTAGAAAGAAATTCCCATTTTACCCTATCTCTTGTACATAATTCCTGAGTCGTAATTTTTTGCATAGCTGCAAAACTCCTACTCTCATTTGAATAGAAAAAGGCAAATATGTTATATTGTATCACGGAGCGAGAGCGAGTAAGTAACCGGAGTGTGTTATCGCTGAGTATGTTGTGAGAAGTAGTGAGCCAACATTCACATTACAAACCTGCGAGTGTGTGACTCGTGGCGTTGTCGTTGACAATAGACGGCGGGTGGAGGGAGAGGACTATGGACACGATGCGACGCGCGACAGGAAGGCAGCCGTATCAAATGCTTACCGGTCAACAACAATACACGGCTGTTGCACGCAGTATATCGCCGGCTGTCTACTTATATATCGTCAGTGAGATTCCGGATGTTCACGACTATTTCACAAACTCTATTTCCATTTATTTAACACGAAAGCATCACTAGATTGATACACTCGTTATACAAATGAGTCGGACTCTCGTAATTGGAGCAAATTAATCTAATCACTCTGGTGATTGGCAATAAATATTAATGACTTCCCCCAGATGTCTAATAAGACGAGATATAACAAATTCAACCGCCTGAAAATATCAATTCCCATACGAGTGCCGTAGAATTTTATCAATAATCTGCTCATGATTTGTTTCCTCTCTGCACACAATTTCTTTTTCAAATTTTGAAATGTTCTATCTCTTGAAGCATTTGCCGAATAGACTGAAAACATTGGTATGAATATACCCATAACTTGCGCGACAACAAAATTGAGTCAAAAACTTTATCAACAGTTTTCTAATTGGTTGAACGATTTATATTCCATGCGAATGATTGCAGCCATTTCCAGCGGGAGGAAATTGATCTAGCCACTCTAGTCCAAATGAATCCGTGAGTTTCTTCATC
>JAPYZM010001676.1:0-17083 GCA_030522845.1 Psyttalia concolor
ACAATATTTTATGTCATTGTGCCCGTAATCCGCGATTTAACCGAGCGAAGCGAGGTTAGAATCGCGTGATTACGGGCACCTATGACATAAAATATTTTTCATCTCAATGTGTCGGAAACGTAACATTTTAGTCACTCTCCGCTTTGCGTCGAGTGACTGAAAAGTTACTTTTCCGACACAGCGTGATGAAAATATTTTAAAACGTAAAAATTCTACGGAAACTCAATAATATTTTGTTTTGCGTTGGAATTATTTAAAATATCATTGACGAGTGAATCATTATTTAGCGTCTCAATGTAATTACGTGAATCACATGTGAAATTGCACTGGATATTGAATAATCCATGATAAAGAATACGAATTAAAATATGGAATAAATTAAATGATTGACTATTGATTCAAAGACAATTGAAAGTGGAAATTTTTGTAATGTCAAAACTTCCTGTCATCTTTTCAAAAAAATCACTGAATAGGTTAAAGAGATATGTTCCGAGGTAAATTTCAACACCAACGTCTCTCCATTCTGTACAGCTGTGGAAAGTCCCCTCTCGAGCTATGGGAAATGCACGTTAGTAATAAATTTCTCATAACCACCGAATTTAGCAGAACAATCTAGCGAATAAAGAATTCTATTGGATTTAAATTTTTTTGCCTGATTTGGTTGAAGACTTCCTCAGCCTGCATACTTTTTTTTTAACAAAATGCCCACCGGAAGATGTTTCATATAAAAATCAGGAGAATTATATCTTTTTATAAAACTTCTTCAATCTAGTCCTTTTCAACAAAAATTCCTTGAAATATTTTCACTCAATTTTGACTCTTTTTCATTGCGAATTCTCTTCGCTTTCCTGTAAAATAAGTTTCATTAATTATTTCTACTAAAAAAGAAGAAAAGAAGAAAAACTAGGATTTTCAAATTAATGGACAATTTGTTATTGAGATAAAAAAAATCTCCATTAGATAAATTCAAAAATTGACAATAAGTCGAAGTTTGCAGGTGAAGAATGGCAACATCAGGAGAGTCGTAGACGAAGAGATAATTTCTCTTGCCTTGGAATTAATAGGAACCAACGTTTCGACAACATACATACTCTCTCCGAAAAACCCAAGAGGTGCTCTGGGAATCGGTCTACCATTTATGATCATGATTATCAAGAACTTGAAGAGATATTTCACTTTCGAAATCACTGTAAATTTACATTTTTCTACTTTTCATTTACTTTTTTGACAGATAAACTTATTAGAGGGGGTAAAAAACTTATTTTTCGATGTGAAATCTGTTAAATGGATACTTTCGAAATTTTTGAGATTTTCGGAAGGTTTAAATTCCAATTATGAGTCTAACAATAAGGTTGTCCCAGTCTTACGAGACTTTGTAAAGTCTCAAATTGTAATATTCAAAACTCTTAAATTGAAGTCCTCAAGTGTTTTAAGTTAAGACTTCCGAAAGTCTTAGCTTGAAGCATTCGAAACTCTTACGCTGCAACTTTGCATTGTAAGAGTTTATGTTAGCTCAATTTAAGTCTTAGAAGTCTCACTTTGAACCTCTTGACGTCTCATTACTTAGTGTCCCGATTGACGATTAAACGATGTATCGTCAAGATTAACACTTTCAAAAGTCAAATGAATATTTTTGATTGTTCCAATTCGAAACTTTCATATCTGAGATTGGTCTATCATCCAGTAAGCCGCAAAGTCAAAAGCATTAATTTGGGTTCAGATCCTCGACGATCAAAACATGCATCGTCGATTTCGAGCCAGTAATTTCGAGAGAATGACGCGAGTTCGGCCCTTCGGCATATCGATACCGCTATGTCTCGCCCCAGGTTGGAACCAGGTTCAATTCAACCTCGCTGAGTTCACGCGCTGTGCGTACAATACGAACTATGTCGAAACGACGCGCATGCAAATTCACGCAAACTGCAGGCTTCGTCGGGTATACTTCTCCGATAAATTGTACAGAGATGAAGAACTCCCAGAGGAGTACACGCTGAAGTTTCCGTCATGCAAGGCAGAAAGGAAGGAGGAGGTCGGTTCGAAAAAGAGCTCGAAGACCTCAGTAGGAAGGGCCTCGAGGGCTTCTGCGGGTTACAGAGAGGAGTATGGAGAGTATGGAGAGTATGGAGGGTACAAGGAGTACGTGCAGGAGTTACTGGCCTCATCGGCCCCGTCGAGGACTCCGGCCAGTTCCGAAGGCTCAGCCAGACTCAGTGTTCATGTTCCTTTGGGGAGCTTTGAAGAGGAGGATACAGATGAGGGGACCGAGAGGCCGTCTGAACTGGAGACAGAGAGGATTGTTCAAGAGGAAATATTGGAAGAGCCTGCGGAAACTCAGAGAAAGTCTGAAGGTAATGAAGAGGACGAAGAACCTCTACGGGAGGTGCTTCCTGAAGATGAGGAGAGAGAGGATGAGGTGAGGTTGGAGGAACATGAAGTGGAAGTTGAGCTGACTGAAGTGGCTGAAGAGGAGGATGGCGACGCTCAAGAGGAAATCGAGGAACAAACGATTGTTGAAAAAATATAAGATAAAGAGATGACACGAGATTTGTTTTAAAATTTTTGTAAGGATGTTCAGATATAGCCTATGGAGATAAGTTGATTTTTTCTGATTTATTACTTAACAATCGAATAAAGAAAAATTCATTGCATTACGAGGAGAAATACTGAATTCAATGCAATGGAAAAAATTATCTTTATTCGAAGGGAATTATTTAATTAATGAAGAAAAGGTAAATAAAAAATTGAAATGATGAACATTTTATTTGTTCTTATCGAATACTTCATACAGAATTGATCAAAAATAATCGAAGAGATTGAGTAAAACCAAAGCATACCGAATGTATGGTGGAAGAGTTCTAGAAAGGTGGAATTAAGGTACATCGTAGTCATCGTCCTCGCGCTTTCTCTTTGTAGTCTCGTCTACTTCCATTTTGATGACAGACGAACCCTGGCTGGTTCCCATCGGCATTTTGGGCTTCGAAGCAGTGGAAGTGGCTCCTGATGATGCTGAACCTATGCCGGACAATTCAAAACTTTTTAGACTCTAGAGGGACAATTTACTAGAGAGTTATTTGAGCTTACGAGGATGAATTTTCACGATGAATTTGTAGACGGAATTTTCGGGAGGGGAAAATCTCCGGAGCGGTTTGGGAACTGGGAAAAATATCAATTAGAGGAGTAATAAGTGGCAATTATGTTTCACTGGTTAGTTACACTAAAAAATAGGAGGGAGCTTAATTTTCCTGTGGATTTCTTGAAATTTCAGATTTGGAGTTTTTAAAAAATAATCACCGGTTGAAAATTTGAAGACTGGTTTTGGTATTGAAATGGTCTGAGTTCTGGCAATAGTGGACAATGTTGTTCCCGGTCTTTTGACAATGGACATTGGTTTGTTGCCGTCGACTTTCAGCCTCGACGAGCCTCCCAAATTATTTCCAACCAGTGAGTGCATTTTCCCCGCTTGTTTTTTGGTGATATTCTTCAGTCTATAATTCGCTGAGTTGAGGCAGTAGCGATCTGGTGGGAGTCTTAGACCATTGTTAGGTTTCACGAATGGCAGAGGAATATTGTTCTTCGCTTTGGCCACGTCCAGGAGGACATCGCGAGGGGGTGGATTCGTGAATGTGCGATCTAACTGCATTTTCACAGCCAATCTGACATCTTCGAGGTCGATGAACTTCTTCTTTGCGTGATTAGCGTAGATTTTACTGTCGTCGAGGATGCAAGTGATGTAGCCTTGAAGGAATCATTGAACAATTCATATTAAACGTCGATATTAATTTATTTCTTGGGGGTTACTACTTTTTTGCTACCATGATTTGATGGACAATTTTAAAAAATTTTACAGAATTTCTGGATGTAATAATAAGTGTAAGCAAAGGACGTAATCACGTAATTGTCAGTTATACAAGTTGTTTATTGAGGTTCGATTGGCGAAGCTCATGAGACCAAAATCGCGTTCTCAAATAGTGGAACACCAATGTATTTTACGTCCGTGAAACTTAATTACCAGCCATCAGATTGATTTTTTGCAGGCTGGTAATTACAGATGAAAATCATTAAGCCGCGATTTATCCTGTAATTTGAGTTTGAAGATAAAGGTTAGGATCATAAGAAAGTATTTCTTAAATTCGGTTTTAACAATAACAAATAATGGAACGACCCAATAAACTTCTTTTCATTTTTCTCCTCGACTGTTTAAGTAAAAGTAATGTTGATTATGTCAACAATGTATTTACTTACGATAAGTGAACTCCAGGAGTTGATTGATAACTTTTGGTTCGTAATCTGTGATCCCCATATCCTTCATAATTGACATTATAACCTGAGCATCCTTCGGGACATGCTTCACATGACTCATTGACTTTGTTTTCTCTGCCATTTCAATTGATTCGCATTTAACTTTGTATTGTGTGAAGGACCTTGTTCATTTTGGATATCTCCAGATTTTATTAGGAGTAAAACAGTTTATTTGAGGTGAAAACAAATAACGCATCCACGGATGACTGGGAGTCAATCCGTGACTGCTTCCAGAGATGCAATTGTCAACTGAAGCGGAGGGGGTGGGGGTGGCGGTGGGGGGGTTCATTTAAATTCGTGAATACGTTGCACTTACATCCTAGGCATTTTGTTTATAAACTTCAGTGGCCGACTGGACATAATTTTTGGTGCATAATTGGAGTTGTGAAAATTCAGGTGGAACAACTCGACACACAAGCAAAGCAGGTTCGCTACGTGGCCGACGCCGACTCTCCTATCATCCAATGGTGTCGGGCCGACTGTACTCGCATTAGTTCATGCGCCGCCGCTATATACCCGAGAAATTCCTGCAACTATATCTATAATCTCTGTGTTCAGCACTTCCCCAGGTATATAACGCTTAACGCATGCGCCCGCGAATTGCGCGTGTTTTACGTGCATCAACCCCGTACATAGTCTCCATTTTCTTCCATTCCCTCGAGACAAATGGCCAGTAGTACCGGTTGAAAGCGGCGAGCAGTATTTTATTAAATACAAAAAAACATACATACATATCGTAAATAAAAAATATTTCATACGTGGATTATAATAAGCAACAATCATGGAGCCGGAGGAGAGCGATCAAGACATTATCCGCAAAATTTTGAGCGAAGCAGAAGTGACACAGATCCCGGATACCATTGCAATAAAATTACGTACCAATTTCAACGAAAGCTTCGAGGAATTCATCACTGCTAAAGCTGTTTTTCAACATGGCAAGCAAAATTATGGTATGTATGACACTTGAACAATAGGTGCTTAATCTTTAGAATGGGACGTCCTAACCTCTGAGCGTCCATTCGCAATCGTGGGGAAAATCTTAAAAAGTCAAAGAATTGTTACAATTTTCTAATCCAATCTAATTGATAATCTATCATTATTACGAATGCCAAGAACTTGTTCGTTTTTTCAGAGAAAAAAATTGAAAAACTGGAAAAAGACTGTCAAGAGCATCAGTTGGATTTGGATGAATGCAAAGGAAAGCTGGAATTGGCAGAGACGTATGTTACCGATCTCCAAGCCAAACTCGACGCTGAGAAATCCGAGAACTACAAGCTTCAAGAGAACCTGAAACGCTTACAAAAGGAGAACTCGGAATTCCGACGTCAGCGAGATGCAGCAGTGGACGAGCGCGACACACTCCAGCTTCAGGCCGAGCGTCGTGACCACGAGGTGGAGCGTCTGCATACAGAACTGAACTCTCTCTCAACTCAGCTGCAGTCGGCAGTGGCAGCGAAATGTCAGGCCCTGGCAGACTCCGAGGAGATAAAGAGTCGCGAACTGAATCTAGCATACAAAGAGAAACGTCTCGAGCAGGAGCGAAATCTTATCACCCAGCAGATGAGCTCCTTGGAGATAGAGTTAGCCAAGAAGACCGCTGAATTGCAGGCAACGAGATCAGAAGCATCAGCAAGAAGTCTCCTAACAGAAACTCGTCTTTCCCAACTCGAGGAGGAATTAAGAATTTCAAACGACACTTTAATCCAACAACGAGAAGTTAACGCCAATTTCCAAAAGAGATGCGACGAATTGACCCAGAAGCTGGAGGAGCAGAGGAATCATGAGTTGGCGATGCACTCGTCTTACAGAGAGGAAATTGGAGCGCAGACAAGATTGGCCGATTTGTACAAGGGAATGGTTGATGAGGCGAATGCCAAATCTGAAGAATACACAAATGCTGTCAAAGAACTTCAGACAATCGTCGAACAGGCGACTGAGCAGTATGGAAACTTGGAGACAGAATTTGCCCAATTTAGATTTGATCATGACGAAATTTTGGGGGAGAAGGACAGGAGGATCGAGGAGATGTCCGGGGAATTAGACAAGGCCAATGAGTTGTTGGGCAGTTTGAAGCAAGAGAGATTGGACCAGGCAGTCGAGCAATTGGCCCCGACAGCAGCCATCACCAGTAGAATACTCAAGAAAGGACTCAGCCTGACCCAGATATACACGAAGCTCGTGGACACTGTAAATGAGTTAACAGTTGAGAAGCAAGAGAATGACAAATTGAAAGCGCAAATGGACGTAATCCTGAAAGAAATTGAGGAGAAAGCCCCTGTGCTCCAACGCCAAAGGATTGACTATGAGGCAGCTGTTGCCAATGTTGAAACTCTGTCGAATCAACTGGATGAGCTTTTGGCTGAGAATAATCGCCTCCAGGAGACTGCTGACGAAGCGACGAGAATATCTAGCCACCAGAGTCGTGAGAATCAACGACTTAAGACAGAACTCGCCGACTTGGCTCGACAAGTCTGCTTCCTCTTGAAGGAAGTCCAAGAGAGTAGAACTGGATCAAGACTCTCTACTGGTGATGAAACCCCCATGGAGACCGATTTGGCATCCTCCCAACTTATCAGCAAGAGACTGGTGACGTTCCGAGATATTGAAGAACTACAGGAGAATAACCAGAAACTACTATCAATTGTTCGAACGTTATCATCGAGACAGGAAGAGATTGAACGTTCTAACGACCAACTACAATCTGGAGAAATGGGCGAGAGATTGGCGAGATACCTCGAGCAATTGTCAGAGATGCAGGCCGCCCAGGATAGGCAGAGCAAAATGCTCGAGGGATTGATGAGACAACGAGATATGTATAAGAGAATGTACCAGCAGGTGCAGAAGCAATCTTCAAAAGACTCTGACGATGTAGATCAAACAGAAGATGGAGAACAACCCCTCCAACAGGATTCAAATTCTGATGATCAACCTCTGAGCCAATCAATCGCCCCTGAAGATTCCAACAAATCACTCCAAGAGAGCTCCAAAGACAAAGCTATTAAAGAGCTTGAACGAAAATTATCTGATGAAGAGATCAAGTTGAAATCCATCAGCGACGAATACTCGACCTATAAAAAGGAAAAAGCAGCACACGAGAAAATGCTTGGAGATGAAGTTGAGCGGCTCAGGAAGGAAGCGGACACCAATTCGACTCGATGCTGTCGTCTGAAGGCCCAGCTCGACTCCTCCCAAGAACGTTTCAACCTGCTGCAGGCCAATGTAGCGACATACAAGTCACAGATCAAAGCACTTGAGGAGAGATGTGCTAATTACAGTACGACGATTGGCAAACATGAGCAGAGTATCATGCTTCTAAAGGACGAGACACTCTCAGCACAGTCCAAGCTATCTCGAGCTGAAGTCCAGCTGGAGAATCTCAGACAGGAGAGACAGCATCTCAGGGATAGCGAGGGACGTTTGCTCAAGGAACGAGAGATGCTGCACAGGGAGAGGCAAACCCAGGCACTTCTCAAAGCCGATGTTGAGTCCATCAAAGCTAGTTTGGAAAGAGCACAAGCTGAGGGTCAGCTGAGAGCTGAAGTGAGGCTTGACGATGCAAACAGGGAATGCGCTGCATTGAGAAGACGTCTCCAGGAGGAGCAAGACAGGTTCAGAGAACTGTCATCGCACCTTGAACGACAGCTGGCAACAGCTCAGGAGAGGCTGGCGGAGGAGCAGACTCTCGGTGAGCGTCTGAAAGGTGAGCTTGATGAGGCGAAAACAGCTCGAAACAGTGTGGAACGTAAAGCTGAAGAATTGGAGGCTAAACTCAGGGAGACACTCAGCCAATCACGAGCTAAACCGATTACTGGGGATGAAAATTTGGCGAAACGTCTGCAGGATTTGGAGTTGCAGTTGGCGGGGGCTAATGCCGAGATTCGATCGCTCATGGAGCAACTGAAAACTGCACGACAGCAGAACCAGCAGTACAGTGACATTGCTGATAGCACTGAGACACAGTTGAAGGAGATTACTGATCAGTATCAGAAGCAAGTGAGAGAACTGGAGACAGCGCTCGAAGCTGCACGAAGCCAAGTGGGCAATCTTGAGAGACGCGTCAAACAGTTGGAGGGCGATCTAGCGCAGGCTCAGAGTGGACAACAAGTTACTGATTCGGAATTGAGGGAGAGATTATCTCAGGCAGAGGCCAAGCTCGAGGAGCTGGATGAAGTAAAAGGTGAGCTTGAGTTGTTGAAGAGTGATCATCAAGCTGCTTCCCAAGCAGCTAATGAAGCTGAGGAGAAGTACGCCAGGGAGATGATGCTCCACTCTAATGACCTCCAGATTCTTGCCAAACTTCGAAGTGAGACCGACAATATATCAAAGACTGTGAGTCAGTTGACACAAGCCAGAGACAATGCCATTGCTGCTCTCGAGGCGGAGAGGTCGGCTAGCCAGGAACGAGAAAAACAGCTGAAGACTGACCTTACGGAGATGGAGAGGAGAATCGATGATCTTGACATGCAGAACGGACTCCTTCACAATCAGTTGCAGGAATTAAGTGATAGAACTGCTATCATGCAGAGCAGCAGGACATCCCTTGGCGAGGATCAGTCCATGGACACGAGCCTCGAGAACATGAACAAGAGCTTGAGTGGTTTGGAAGAGGACTCGAAATCTACTGACCAACTACTAAAGATCATTAAATACCTGAGGAGGGAGAAAGATCTGGCTGTTACCAAACTCGATGTTCTTCGTGCTGAGAACATGAGACTCAAATCACAATTGGATATTTTGGAGAAGAGAGTCAAGGAGGCTGAGGAGGTGGTGAATTCACAGAGAGAAAAATCGGATATTGATGTTGCTACTACTTCGAGACATGCTGAACTGCTGAGGAAGGTTGAGACACTCAATGCCATTGCTGATTCCAATAGAATTCTTCGCGAGGAACGCGACTCACTGTCCGTTAAAGTTACTGAGTTGTCCTCACAGATATCCGTATTATCTGAGGAGGTTGTGCCTCTCCGAGAACAAGCCCGCGACTTGAAGGCCAAGACTGAGTTGCTGTCTCAAGAGAACACCGGATTGAGAAGTGAAGCCATGAGATGGAGACAACGTGCCAATGCCCTTGTTGAACGTGCCAATAAGGCGAGCCCTGAGGACTGGAGGAGGCTCCAAACAGAGCGCGAAAACCTGAGTAAATTGTTGACCTCAGAGCGAGAAATTCACGCCAAGAAACTGGAGGAGTTCAACGCTTTAAAGGCAGAGAAGGTCAAACTCGAAGAACAGATCGTGCAACTCAACAAGCAGATTCAAACTCATGGTGAGGAGGCAACAAAGACTTCTGAGGAGGTTCGCAAGCTTGGACAAGACCTAAATGAAGCCCTTGCAGATTCAACATCAAAGTCTAATGATCTGGCCTCTTTGAGGAAGGAGTTGGACAATAAAGAGGCTGTCCTCAATGACGTCAAGAACAAGGAGATTCAGATAAGGAAAATCGCCAAGAAGTACAAGACTCAATACGAGGAACTGGCCAATCGTAAAGTTGAAGAAGTAACACCACCAGCACCAAATCCCGAAGAGGTTCAAGCTACTCAAGAGAGGGAAGAACTTTTACGAGAGGAGGGCCGAAAGGAGATTCGTCAGAGAAATGTAGAGCTGGAGAGCCAGATCGAAGAGATGACAGCAAATGTTAATGCTCTTCGTGAAGAGGCTGAAGGACTCAGAAGAGAGATTGAGAACTTGAATAGGACAAGTTCTGAGAAGGAGGAGAGAACTACGAGGTTATTGAAAACAGCCAAGACTCGGATAATGCAATTGACTGAGTCCAAATCCAAATGTGAACGAGAGCTTAGTGATTTGAAAGAAAGGATGGATTCAATGGCCAATGACAACGATCAGAACGAGCATGATGCCAGACTAGCTGCGATAAAGTCGCAGTTGGAGGGGAGAATCTCTCGTTTGGAGCATGAGAAAGCCGAGATCAATTCCGAGAAGGAAACTCTCCTGCAGAGGGTCGGCCAGCTTCAAAGACAACTTTCGGTGGGGGTTAGTGGAATCTCGGCAACTACTGAACCACCGACTGCCAACATCAAACCGATGACCTCGGCCAGGGCTGAAACCCCTCTCGCTAGTATTAGACCTTTGAATGTTCAGACTAGAACAGTTGCAGTTTTACCCACGACTGCTAGTAATCCAGTTCTAGTGGCGCCTCAGCAGCAACAGCAGCAACTACAGCAGCAGCAGATTGTCCATACTACTGAGACTAGTTCACCGACTAGTAGTCACACTGATTACCAACCAAGTACAAGTACTTCGGTTTCACAGGCTGGCCAATCGAATTTGCGACAACTCGCAGTGCAGCCACAATTGAGTGAATCGGCTGAGTCGACTCAGAGAGAGGAATCTGAGAATTCTGATAATGGGCAGCAGGTGCACCAGCAGCAGCAACCGCAGCAGGGTCAGCAGCAGAGTGGTCAGAATCAGCAGGGTCAGCAGCAGCAACAGCAGCAGCAGCAGGCACAGAGCCAGAATCAGAACCAGCAGGTGCAGGGCCAGGATCTTCCACAGCCGCCGCAGACAGTAGCTTTGGTGAGCCCTAGAATTGAGCAGCAGCAACAGCAGAGTCTTCAACAGACTCAACAGACTACTGGTGGTGATCAGCAGCAGATTATCCCGAGTAGCTCGACGCAGTCGGTCAGCACTTCCCAAAGCTCGGGGGGACATAAGAGACCGAGGAGCTTGGAACCAACTGCCTCGGGGTCTGGAGTTGTTGAAGGAACTGACTTGAGGAGTGATCAGCCCAGTCCGAAGGCCAAGAGAATCCGTACCCAGGAGATGGCCAGTACAGCCACTACTAGTGGATCTGAGGTTGAATATCAAGTTCCCACGTCGAGTCAGCGAGACCAGGACGAGGAACCCGAGGACGGATGTGTCGTGGTAGATTGTGACGAAGGAGGCGGTCACAACCAGGCCCCGGAGGAGGAGGAATTTGATAATGATCAGTACGGAGAGATGGAGGAGGACGAAGAGGAGGAAGAAGACGAGGAGGACGAAGAGGAGCTTCCTTATAGTGTCGAAGAGGAGCCCATGGAGGGCGACAATAACGAGGTGGAGATAGTAGAAGACGATTCGAGAAATGTCCAAGTACCTAGACAAGCCCAGCAGGCCATTCCCACTAGTCAACCTCAGCAACAGCAGCATCAGCAGCAATCGGAAGCCATTAGCAGTGCTGGTCCTACGGGGGAGCCACCAGCGTTTGCCTCCAGGTCTTCCAGGGGAATAGCTCCAATGCCCCGACAACAGCAGCACTTCCTCCTCCCTCAACAGGGATATGAAGATGGTGGGGACGATAGCATTGTCCCCAGTACTCCAACTCTATTTGTTCCACGCAGGGGCGATGGATTTGGCGAGGCTGTGAGCTCTCCACAAGTTCCCCAGGGTCGGTTCACCTTTGGCGACTCTGCGCCCTCTTCAACTCCCTCGTTAATCACACCAGCATGTAACACAGTTAGAGCAATGTTTGGTGGGACTCCTGGTTCCGGGGTTGCTCAGGTCGTGCAAGAAGGCATGGACGACACCAGAATGGATCTAACGCAGCTGGAGGATGGGAGCACTGGTCGAAGTGTGCCCACAACTCCTCTTCAGGTCTCTCCGGCGACTGCAACGACAGCTACTGCAGTAGATCATCTAGGCCCTTCGATTTCTGGGGGACAGGATGAGCAGGAGGCACCTGTACCGGGCTCGTCAGCAATGCCTGCAGAGTCTGATTTAAGTGTCGAAGGAGCACCAGTACCAAGTATTCGAGTCAGTGATGAGCAGGAGAGTGATCAGATAGAGACTGTCGAGCCTGGCTCGAGCACTGCAGCTGGGGTGGGCTCTGATGCGGTCAGTTCTGAGAGCGATCAACAAACCGGTGATACCTCGGGCTGTGCCACAGTAGGCTCCGTCGATGAGGATCCCGTTGAGGGGGCCGGAGGTGGCGAGGAGGGCGAGGGGGAGGAGGAGGGTCGAGAAGCGGAGGCTTCGCCCTCGAGCAATGCCAGGCAGAGGAATACTGTAAGTGCCGGGGTTAGTGCGGCTAATATCATCTCGACAGAGGAGACTAGGGGCGCCGTCACCAGACGGTCTGCCAGAGCTGCTGCTCAGCAGTACAGAGGAAATCCCAGAGGAACTAGAACACCCATTACTTGGGGCAATCAGGGAACCACTGGTCAGCCGTCTGTAAGGGGACATCCAACGAGAGGGGCTGCTATTGATGGAACTCGAGGTAGGAGCAACTCCAGGGGAAGACGAACCAGGCCTAAGTATCCATTCCCCAGATATTAAATCGGTTTTCAGTATTTGAGGGTTGGAAATTTGAGTGACTGGATAAAATGCAGGCTTTTTTGGGGGGATGGAATTTGAAAATTTTTGAGAAATTCTATTTTCTTTATTTTTAAATGTTTGAGGATATGTTTTTTGGATGTTTCATCGCCTCCAAAGTGGACAGCGAATTTCATAATTTGTATTTTCAGAGGAAAATTTCTTGACTTTTGTCTCAAAATCATTTTACCCTATCCGGCTCTACTCATCACCTTTTTTACGAATAGGTTTAGGTTTAGTTTTTTTTGACATTTGACAAAGTTTCTTCCATTCCAATTCATAAATTTTTATTTTGATTTTTGTTTTTTTTCTTTTATGTTCAAAGAGATGGTTATCTCAGGTAATAAGATACTGCGCATTTATTCATTACGACTTATTGTAAGATTTTCAATGAAGAGAAGGGATGATTCCGTGAGGAAAATTTATCGTACATTTTCAATAGTGATAACCTGGTTTGAATAAAGAATAAACGACGTTTATATAATGAAAAATATCCTTCGTCTGCATTTTATTTGTTGATCCTTTCTCTCAGTGTCTGGGATAAATTTATGTTATAATTTACCATGCAACCTGAAAACTTTTATTTACAAAATTCAAATCGATAAGTTGGTATTGAGAAAAAGAATTGGTCAATTTTTTCTATTCATTATTTGCTATTATAAAGCTTATCAATCTGAGGTAGGAAAAATAAAAAAATGTCAAGTAAGTAAAAAAATCATCATTTTTCGTAATAAATCAGATATTATTCATAAATATATTCAATGGAGTAATAAATAAGATGAATAAGGTAATGACAATACAAATTCTCATGAAAAATGCCTTGTTTTCCTCTAATCATATAAATAGAAGAGACGTCAAATTTGTGAAATGCATTTTGCTTGGCAAGAGCCATGCAGAAAAATTGAAGGAAAAAAAACTCCCAATAAGAATGACTCATGTCCATCCAACCCGTTATCATCAGAGACGACAAAGATTTAATTGAAATAGATGAATCTTCGCATGCAGTAACTGATTATAAAAAATCTAACGAATTATGAAGATATTCGTAAATTCAGTTTTAACTCAACCATAAAGCGCCAGGCGCCAACAAATTCCCCTTGGCAATGCGCCAAAAATATTATTCTATCTCTGATTTCGCATGTTTAATTTTGTTAACACTCAAAATTCGTAGACACCTGAAAGCCATTCTCATTCCTCGAGACTCCAATACATTTACTCCAACATCACAATTTGTCCCTCCAACATCTTCGCAATTCGTCTTCGCATAATAACTCATATATCCGAATGTTGAAGTGGAAATACAAGTGTTTTTAAATTAAAAAATAAATTACTAATCTGTCACAGCCGATAAAGAATCCAACAAATTGAATTCGGACTCTCCAAACATCTCCGAAACTACTAGAGAACTTCCTCAGCGAGAAAAAACCGAAGTTTGACTGCATTTTCTCCTTCAACTCATTCCTTCCGACTATGTCATCAGTTTTTTCCTCACTTCCGAGTTTTCCTCTCGCTTAATAACTTAACTCGCCTACAATTGTCATTAATTGTAATAACTCGAATAGAAAAACCTAACGAATTTGTCAGACAATTCTATTGTAAAATTGAACAAGCTACTTATACAATTGTCTTCATTCTATTGAGACATTTTTTACCCACTTTCTCGCCTCAAATTTTCCAAATTTTTCTATTTGATTTTCTGTTGATAAAAATAACAGAGTGAGGAAAAAGTGTTAAATTTAAGCCGAGGAAATCCGTAGAGGTCTCAGTAGAATAAGTTTTTTTCTAGAATATCTCAATAGAAATCCAACAGAATTTTTCATGAGGTAATTAACTACCGGAATCATCGTAAAGCGAAATGTTTGGCTTTAAAAGTTCGAGCTGATCCCGATACGTCTTATTCGCAGATCCACATTCGCACGATGTGTGCTGTTCCACTGTGATCCTGACGAATTGTTTGGGTCCCTGGACCTCTTGCTTGTAAATCTCTATTTCCTCCTTGGTTTGAGTTTTTGGAAGACAAGTCAGGGCAGGAGAATCGCAGCAACCAGCGTGTCCATCGCACCTTTGCACCACCAGATAGGCCGGTGTAATCGTTGGAACTGATGCTGGCGGTATGTGTCCCTGCTCATGAAGCAAATCCAAAATGTGGTAGGTCCTGTTCTGGGGTCCCTTGCATGAAAATCCTCTGCACCTCTTCATCGCCTCCAGCCGGAGCACTCTCTCCAATACATTGGCTCTCCTTCCTTTTGGCACAGCTACTGTTCTTGACAACACCTCAACTATGTTACTCATGGCCACCAGAATAATTAATACAACTCCCACACTCGATAGTATCTGTTGCGAACATCTCTTCATTGTCATTTTGGTTACAACTTATTTTTTCCCTGATTTTTACGGACTTTATTTGCACTCTCAATTTTTTTTTTGCTTGCCAGTGATGAAGTGGCGGTGACAATCCACTTCGTATTATACTCGAGATCTATCCGTTATTCAACAGGTTCAGATCGTGACTGAGAATTTCCTGAAGGCAGACGAGTATTTATACGACTCGATATTCACTTCCCCCGCGCGGGAGTTTATCTGGGTTCGAGCCTCTGTGGCCGTTGCCGGCGCTTTGTCATCTGGGTGTGCGAGAAGTCCATGGGTTTGACAATTTTCCTGTTGATTGGATTTCTCATTCGTCCAAGGGAAAAAATCAAGTTTTGCCCTGGGCAGACTATTTCGTTGGAAATCCAATAGAATTCGAAGGGAACGAAAAATTGTATTTGGTAGAGAATAATATGAAAAATAAATTGATACAAAGAGAGAATAAATTCAGAATGAAATTACACATTTGTTGTGATTGGGGTTAACAATTTTCCTGTCGATTGGATTTTTTCTCCACTTCTGAATGCAACATCCGATATTAGTTTTGAATGGCCTCTTCACCTGAAGCTCCAAGGAAATTTCAGCAGAACGAATACTTGCATTTGATAAAAATTAACATGATAGATAATTTACTATAAAAACAGCAAAAATCATTCTGAAATTTAAAATCCATTAAGGATGTCTTTGAAAGGCCTCTTGCTCATTTGATTCTCTTCTTTACTTCTGACTGAAAAATCCGATGTTAGCTCTGGATACACTTTTTGCTTGAGAGTCGAATAGAATCTGAATAAAAAATCGTACTTGGTAGAAAATAATACAAAAAATAAAACTACTTTCCCGGGATATTTAACGGGTACTTGTAAATAAAAATTATAAATCAAAATTGGAATGTTAGAAAATGATTAAGACGCCGCCTGTCCAATAATTTCGATAGAAGAAACATCTGAGAAAATTAAGGGTTTCACAGTTTTCCGGTTGGTTGGATTTTTTTATTGCTACTAATACTATTTCTTCATCTTTCCTGACGTCAGTGAATTAGGTTTCATTGGGTAATGTAAATCAATCGTCATTGCGGTTTGACAAATTACGGGAAATATCGAGAGTAACAGGGAATTCTTCCTGATGGTTGCAGAAGCGTCAATGAGACTTTGCTTTGACTCAGGACTGTGGTCTTGGGTGGAGACATATTAAAATGTTTTTTTTTTAAAGGGATTTCCCAAAAATCAAAGGCTTTTATTTTGCATAGAATTTCGTCGGCTACAATTTTTCAAGTTTTGTTGTCTAATTTTCTTGATGAAAGAACTTGAAAACTAAAATATAAAAATCTCACCGGAGAAAATTCTGTAGAAAATATGCCAGTAGAATAAGTTATAAGTTGTGTAATAAATATACGTCTGTAACTCATTCGACAAATTTTTTTCTGTGAAAACTTCTAATCGCATTGGCCAACTACCGATGGAAAATTCATTGAAATTGTCAAGCATATTCGCTATTAAAAATATCGAATCATTTATCCCGTGATAATACTTTATAGAATGTTATCATTTTAATTGTCTTCACTGCCTTGTCGCTCAAATCTTGAAGAATGGATTGTTAAAATAATCAATTTTCAATCAATGATTAAACTTCTTATTAATGATAAAATGGTTTGCCTGTTCAATATCAAACCATTGACCAAGTGATATAACGTTTCCTGTCATCAATCAATTTTGCCATCGTATATATAAAAAGATTTGCTCAATAAACTTGAACAAAAATAAAAGTGACCCGATTGAATAAAAAGTGATACAATTGAAAAATATGGCAAATTACTTCATGAAACAATTATTAGAACCACAAAATGTAAAATTCATACAATCTTTTAACCCGTTTAATTTGTTATTTCGATTCTATTTGTACGTTGATTATTTGCGAAACCCGTTATTTAAAATGGTATATTTCGTAACAAGTGAAAAAAAATGTTTTTTGGCGAGTGGAAGGTTTATATCACGAGGCGAAGACGAGAGATATAATGCCACGAGTCAAAAACCACTTTTTTCACGTGTTACGAACAATATTTTTCATCACGCTGTGTCGGAAAAGTAACTTTTCAGTCACTCTCCGCTTCGCGTCG
>JAPYZM010001677.1:0-18028 GCA_030522845.1 Psyttalia concolor
AGAGAGAGAGAGAGAGGAGAAAAAATAAAACAAATGCGAGAAAATTCACATTTTTTACGTTCTATCTTAGACGTGAGGCCTTGGGCGTATATACCGGAACGCAGTCATACATATCCTTATGAATATCTAGTTTCTCTGACATTTCTAATAACGATCTTTTTTTTTGTCTCTTTTCGTTGTTTCGAAGGGTTTAATTTCCCGTCACTCCGATTTATTTTGAGACAATTTTTCTAACGCCCATGAGCCTCAATATTTACGTAGACGCATTGCATCTGAGGTGAAGACAAACTCAATGTTGCAATGCCGTAACGTCGCCTGGAGAATAACTCGAGATTGTGTGCGAAGAAAAAAAAAAAATAACAGGAGGAAGAGACTTACCACTGTTTCATCTCGTTCAACTCTCACGGTGGGAATACAGTGCACTTTGAATATGGATATACTGACCTCGAGACAGCCTCACCCAATGCAATTTGTTGTCTGCAACAGTCATTCACACCTTTCATTTAATAAAATAAACACTACGTATTTTCTATTATTTTGTATGCATTTTTATTTAATAAAAATAATTTGTGATAATTGCGAGACTCTTGTCGTTTGGTTTAGACATTTGAAACAGGTAGAGCAATATTTAATAAAAATCAATAATGTAATCTGGTGGCGAAGTGAAATTCTAGAGAAGTGTCGGCAGAATAAAAAAAAAATTAGGCATTTTTTTGGATTGCCGAAAAAATCATCAGTTCTCTCATGTTATTTTGTAATAAAAAATGAAGAAAGGAGGGAAGAAAGAAATTTAATAATTCACCCTTTGAAAAATTGATACCACCCAGTATAATCCCTCCACGAGCTAATAATTCACCACGTCCTTTATTGATAGCTTATCAACGGCTTTCAGGATCCTCATGTTACCGGGTAAATTGTCAATAATATCAGATTGCCCGTAGGACGGGAGAAAATAAAAATATCAAAATTCGATTAAAGGATCAGATAGCAACAAATAAATTCACAATATTTGTTTACCTCGTTTTATCTCGAGTATCAGCATTCGCCTTGAGTCTTAATTCAATCAAACTTGGGCTGATAAAAAGTGGAATTGACGTTTTTTTTTTTTGGAAAGCGAGTGGAGGTTTGAGTTCATCTGGTATTACTAGCACGATCTAACTATCACGATCCCTCCGGGCTCCTCCTCTTTTTTTTCCTCCTCTCTCGCCTGTTTTTCTTACTTTCTTTCTTCTTCATTACTTCTTGCTCCTTTTGCATCATCCCTCGGCAAAACTTTCCGTACAAAAGGGCCTGTCGCGAATATTATAAGGCTGTTCTCTTTAACTTGCGTACCCAAGGCGCGACGGTACGGAAATCCGAAAGGCATTAAGGAAAGGACAGCCTAGGCATAAAAGTAATGAGCCGCCAACCGACGTTCCACTTTATTCTAACTTCCCATGGGTCATTTTTTTTTTTCGTTCTCTGGAAGAGGCACCAGCACACCCGCATATTATCATTATAATACTCTCCCAATTTTTCGAATGAGCGGAGGGCTTGCATGTGTCGTACCCCTAAGAAGACATGCCTCTAGCACATGATAATAATAATATGGAAAAATTATTTCCGTACTTTAATTTCAGGTGGTGTTTTCGTCGTTCTACTCTGCGGACTAGCGCTGGCGATTCTCGTGGCGATCCTCGAATTCTGCTGGAATTCAAAGAAAAATGCGCAGTCCGATCGGGTGAGTTTTACCAAAAAAAATTAGGAGTCATTTCTAGTAACTCGCTTCTCATCATTCGCGGATGTGAGAGTTTTTGTTTTTCATTTGAATATTATACGTGACGTTACGAGACGTCATTTGCACGATTGTATTTATGGGTCTTGTCCGTTAGATGTCATGTATCATAATGTGTATATGTTTCGCTGTTATGTGCACGTTTTACGTAGAGAGTGGAAAACTTGACTAATACTATTCAAGCGCAGGATTAAAGTGATTCATGCGTTACATTTATCTGAAAAAAAAAGTGTTCTTTTAACAAAAGTACCACACGAATCTCTTTAAAAATAATAATAAATTTTTGACGCATTTTATTGAAGGAAAAACTGGTGTATGAACAAATTCTACATCAGTTCTTAGCCATTCTATTCTACAAACCTGCATAAAATAGTTCACCACAGGCAACTGCAAGGATCCTATCGAATCCCCCCCCCCTCCCCCAATGATCACCCAGAATTGATCATCGGCCACAGTTTATCCCCCCGAGTTGAACGAAAAACCTTAAAATCCCGGCAATTCCCTCCGATTTTCTCCCCCTTCCCCCGGCGTAAAACTTATTTGCATGATACGTGACCACCTTCACCACGTACCTCTGACCATATCTACCAAATGCAGTCTCTGTGTGCCGAGATGGCCTCGGAGTTGCGGTTCGCATTACGCTGCGGTTCACAACAGCGTCGACTTACCAAGACCAGAAATGCTGAGGGTGATGTGACAACAACTGATACCTGTACCAGGTGTAGTCCACCATCTACGTCATTGCTACGTAGCAGACGATGCTTCAGTCATGAAGAAACTACTTACATGCCAAGCATCGATATAGCGAGATTAAATGGTGTAAGTTCGTCATGCATGATTAGAGCCTGTGGATTGTATCTCAAGAAGAAAATGATAATGATAATTTTAGAGAAAAAAAATTCCTGTCAATGCTTTCAAAACAATCAACTCATTGGCATGAAATTTTTGTGTATTTATCACTGCAGAATCTACTGTCCACAAGGAAATAATGAGTCCCCAGAATTGAGGATTTTTTATTGCAATTTATTTTAAAAAATGGAAATAAATAAACCCCTAATTAATTCTTGAGATGCAAATACACGTGGATCGCGTCGACTGTTCGACTAAATCCACGAGAGGCTCGCCAGTAGTACCTTCTAGATCTGTAGGAACAAGATAAAGGGAGTATTCGTGTTTGACGTCGCAATGTAAATACCTCAGCGCTTACCGATTACCCGTAACTGACTGTCGTAATCTGTCTGAACTGAATATGCTTAATTGTGCTTGGAATGTACTGGACATACAATGAGAGGCTGGCATGATCCGATCACCAAACACTGAACAACCTCCAATCACCTGAGGCACAGCGGGCCCTTAACCCTTTTCCGGAACGTCAATACCTCATCTAATTAAACCGAGAACAACATATCCCCCGAAGGGAACAAATTCATTAAGGATCCGCTTTGGCCCATTCTCTGTACAAATTTTAAATCTCTGCAGTTATTTATGTAAACTCTGTTTCACTGTTTCACCTTGATCTGCAAACAGATCGCTCTTATCGCTGTATGAATTAACTCACAGGAGATGAAACGTTCCACGAGATTGTGTTGAACAGTTACACGGACTTTTCCCCCTCAGTTCTTTGACACACGTAATTTGGGAATTTCACTAACAGTAAAATCACTCCCAAGTGGTACGTCAGTTTGAACTGTCAGTCGTCAGTGGAGCTTTTCGGCATGAGCGGGTACTCCATAAAAAAAAATTCTCTTGAATTTCAAGCGCATAATTTTGCCAGAATAAACTTTCTCGTATGCACAATTCTCATGCTCCCCCGTTTTTCCCATTTCCCCAAACTCCCCTGAGTTTTCCATTAGTTCCGGAAACGTTAACATTTCCAGTTCCACCGATGAATGAAAGAAAAATACCCGAGTCAGGATCTGAATGAGCCCTTTGTTCCCTATTTGAGATGTCTAATACTCGTTTATGTTCAATTACGATGGAATACAGCAGGAAGCTGGTGTGCTACCGATGACAGAGATGAAGAAATCATTGAGCTTCGATCAAGTGGGGACCTGCCGTGGCGGCAACACCTAGCACAGGCTTCACCATCATCATCAGCAGGGCCAATCGCAACAACAGACACCACCACCACCGTCTGTGTGCCGAGCAACACCAACGCACACACGCCATTGTCACTGCCACTCACATTCTCACAGTCACAGTCATTCGCACAAACATCAACTACCGCCGCCGAGGCAGAGGAGAGCCTCATCGGGCATCAGTTTAGGCCAAGGTTTGTCAATTATTTATACCCCAGTAGGTGCCTAGGCCCTTGAAAAAAGCAAACTACACCGATTAATAAGATAGTTGGCACAGACTTTTTTCGTTGGTGGCTTTTGTGTCGCGAAACGTAATCTGGGAGCGAATTGAAATTCTATCAAAAGTGTCGATCGTCACCCCAAATTCTACGATTTGTTCCCTAGAAATACTCATCCGTCAGAGGCTTCATGGGACCTTTAACATATTTTTATGAAAATATTATTTATAATATTTTTTATTAGAGAATTTTTATGGTTTAGGGTACAATAATTCCTGCAATTCCTGTTACACTTTTCGCCCTCCAGAAAAATTCCGTGACTTTTTCGTATCGATTCGGTAATAAACTGTAGAATTTACAGAAAGAATTTGCCGTAGATTGCGTGAATTGTTCCGTAAATTTGATTGAATATTTTTCCCGATGTACCAGGACCGGTTCGATTGCTGCGGAAATTTGAGGTCCCCTTAGAAACTCCAGAGACCCCGAAACGACCAGACTCTCCTCATAGAAATTCTGATAACAATACAATGTTTAACCCCCAACACATGTTTCTGGTTTGTTGAATAAATCAGGAGGTGACCACCCTGAAAGCATCTTATGGAGATTCGACTGCGATCTAGCGGGTGAGCCAGACGTAGTGATATCCCCACCTCCTCCTCCACCACCGCCATCAGCCGCCGTATCAAGGACCACAACCCTTTGACCAATACTCGAGGAGGTGCCGACGGGCGTGCCAACGCAAAAGGAACAACTTCCCATCCAAGCAGTAGTTGTTAACGTAGACCAGAAAGAAACGTGCTTATAGCACTCGTGATGCCCTTCAAGGGCTGATAACCAAGTCAACGAGGCACTAAGGGACCAGTGAAAGAGGTGGCCATTGCTGAGGGGAAAACTCAACAGTCATTGACGTTTTTACAGAGGACCTTTGGCATCGCCGACAAAGCTAAACGGAGTTACTCATTTTTCTTCTCTCCTCTCTCATTATCATCGCTAACGAACTCCAATGGCCCTCGGAGTCCGGCGTCTCCTCGGGGTTTATCAGAGGTTCGATAAAGAGAAATGTAAAAAAAAAAATCCCCCCTCGTTGGTACTCTCTTAAATTATCAACATCAAGGGAGAATATTAGGGACGAAAAGAAATCAACGGCACAGACCAATAAATTTAGTCGTCACTGCCATGATTCCACCCTTTAGTGTAATTTCCATTTTTATGGGGCAGAAACGCTGGCGAGGTCATACACGCCAGGTACAACGTGTACAACAACCATTGTAAATTGTATAAAAATTTTTTTATTCAAGTTATTGAGGAGGTTCAGGTGAGGTGAAGCAGGAAGTAGAATTGGATTCGAGGGGAAATGTGCGCTTTTGGAGGTCAGTGAGTGATGGGGGAGGGGATAAAAATTAAATTAATAAACATTTTTTGAACAAAACAATTGGAATGTCATGGCCAGTTCGATATTAATGCGTATTTCATCGGAAATCCGGTGGAGTTTTCGATTTTTTAACAGAAAATGATTAATTGTAAACAATTGTAGAACCTCTTCACAGTTGGAATGAAAAATGGAAAATTGTATCAAATTTCTAAACCCCAACTTCAATTTTTGAAGCTCCTCCGCTTGGATTTTTTCGAGAGACGAAAATAACAGCGTCACAAATAACAAACTTTTTATCCTATCGATATTCAGTAATACCTTTTGTGCTTTAAGATTATCTGCATTCTGTCAAATGCATCGATATTTTGGAAATTCCGATACAAAAGAGCTTGAAAAAAGACCCGATTAATTCCGGAATGCGAGTGCTATTTATCCGATTACTCGTTCCACTTGATCTTCAGTCGATCGGAGTTTAGTATTTCGAGGGAGAATAAGTGAAGGGCGGACGGAAAATAGAAAAAAAAATCGATGAAACCCAACGATATAAATGAAATAGATTGAGAGGGATAATTTTCTAAAAAAATTATTAACAATATCAATATCCGTAAAAATCCAGTGCACCCGCAAATCCAGAAATAATTCTAAAATTATCTCACCTGAAATTTCCTTGAAATCACAGAAAAAAACGATGGATATTGCCATCGCATTGAACATATACTGTCCATACAATTTGTAATATGCGGTGATAACAAAAAAAAACCTAAACAATTGTATATGTGTTGTAAAGTTGTTGTGGACTCGTGAAGATTAACGTTAAGTCATAACCGTAGATAGGAGAAATTTTCTACAGAAAAAAAAATTGTCGAGATATTTATGGGTTAACATGAGTGCCGAGTGTGTCCATCCGAGCATTGTACATATATAATAATGAGTGCTTCGTGAGGAATTTTAATCGCAAGGTCGGTTTTTATTTTTGAAAAATTATGTGAAGTGAAAATTAATGAACTCGTTTGAACTAAAATTTGAAATTTAAAATCGAGTAACGTTGCGCGGATTACTTCGAATATTGAAATATTTAAAATCATTAATTTGAGAATTTTATGTTGTAGCAGAATATTGGGCACCCATTAATTTGGGGCTATAATTTATTAATTTCGTCCGCGAATGCCCACTTTGCTGTTGAATTACTGAGAATTTTAAAGAGGTGTAAAAATATGTAATGATTTCTAAATTCTACGATTTATGTGCATGTTCCTACCTCTGTACGTCGTAGACTTTCATCACTGTTTTGCATACGAGATATGTGTATTTTCTATCTAATCGAGAGTCAATTTCAAGGCGTAATATGAAAGTTTATCGTGCAGACTAATGTAAATATAATGAAAATCATTGGATGATTGCGAGAAATTATTGTTAATTAACATCGAAAAAAAAGTGATTGTGTTGACCTGTTTGTAATTCCACGTGACATCAATTAATTCATCATTAATGGAATGAATAAAGTGGAAAGTAACGTACAAGCTATACAAGAATAATGTGAAATGTACATTAAGCTGATTATGATAGCAGTTTGTAAATTTAATACCACCGATAACTATTATATTTAAACAAACTGCATATTCAGCAGTTTAGGAAACTTTTCAACGGGGGAATATTTTGACAAACCACATCACATTGTTACACACAACGTTTCCATTTATCAATTAAATACAAGAGAAACTTTTAGTTGGTTTCGAGGGCTCGATTGTTAATAAGACTAACGGAACCGTTTTCTCGTGTTAATTCGATAAATATATGTATATACAATATATTGAAATTTGTTACATAAAATAATGAGGGAAATTGATTCGCGAATTTATTGTCAAGTTCAAGGTTTTCATTTTTCAATTTGAAAATATTACGAATGAAATATTGTTACTGATGAATGAGTAAGGAATGAAAGCGTGAGCACATGAAATTTGGCAATAAAATGAAAAAAATGTCGAATGAATAATTTTGGGTGTTTCTTATTGAAAATTCCTTCTTCCTATTTTTAGTTAATTATTAAAAATTAGGAGATGCAATTTTTTATTTCATAACACGATATCATTTATCTCGAGTGAAATAATCAATAGATTTAAGGAAGTTAATGAATTTAGGGAAAATTTTTGAATTTGTGGATTTGCGAAGCTCTTCAAAGCCGTCTATTCCCTTTTGAAAACCTTCTGTACAATCAATTTTCGTTAACGACTCGGAATTCAATAACCGGAAAGCACCTCCGAGCGGGTGGGACACACACCGATCACTTGGCCATCAATTTTTTTTTTCCTATCTTTTATTCCTCCCTCACTCTTCATTCCGATATACACATGGATACAATCAGAAATGAATCCACTTGTATATAACAACGAGAGACAACACACGCTGTTTTTTTTATTATGTGCAATTGTAGTGTGAGGAATGTCCGACGAATATAAAAGCGCAAAGGGGGAGGAGAGAAATGGAAATAAAAAAAAAGTGGAAAACCATTTCCATGAGTACTTTGTCAGTGTCGAAATAAATCATCTCGACATCGATCAAGCAGTTTTACGCTCTACCCACATGGGTAATATGCAGTAAAATCGCTTCATACAATTTGTGTGTCGTCCCGTCATTTTTCTCCCGGTTTTACGCACTGGGGGATGAACAAAAAAAAAAAAAAATGAGAGAGTACTGGTCCATAGAATTAACGGGAAGTGGATAAAAGGTTTTGCGATGCTCTCTGAGGAATAAAAGATGCTGGAAATGTCTCGAGCTTTTTCCTGGGATTTGTTGTCATCAGTTTACTAAGTTTTCGTCTCCAGGGATGAGAGAGAGTGAAAGATCATTACTTCGTATCTATCATTCGAGTGACAGACCATCGATCATTGTTTAATCTTCGGGTGAGGAATGAAAAAAGTTCTGTCCAAACGTTAACTTCTTGGCTTATTGGGGTATTTTTTTGATTGTTAGTCCCGTCACAATTCTTTAAAAATCAATTGTCGCCACTGAAAAATCACTGCCATAAAGCAAATGACAAGAAAAATAAATTGTTAGTCAAGTGAAATATTTCACAGAAAATTCCCTCCATATTCGAGACTTATTTATTGCAATTGCGAGGATTTGAAGATTTTTTTGAGAATAAAAACAAAAGATAGATTTATTTTGTGGAGTATGAACTCGGTTGATCATTCCCGGAATCGTCGATGGTTTAGGAGTTCAGTGGAAACTCCAGTGGATGAGAGACAGAACAAAAGGGGAAGTACACTGGTATAGAAATGTCGTTCATCAATGCCGTTTAACGAGAGGTACCCACATATTTTTCACCCGCCCATCCCCTATTTTTTCAACAATTTTTATTTTTCCCATTCTAGTCTCTCTTCTTCTATATCACACGGCCCTCCCCACTGTACTCGCATGGACCGCTAGTATTTGAAGACTTCGTTAAAATTTCAATGTGGACTGAAAATTCGACTTTTTACCGGTAACCCTGCGGCTAACTGCCATCAACTCGTTAACGAATCGCCGCGATCGATTTCCCTGTCAATCAACGCAGATATGAAATGTGAACGTTTATTTATTTATTTTCTCCCTTCTACCGGCTATTTTAAATAAAAAAAAAATTGACAGATAAATAACAGCAACTTTTTCATACAGCCCTTCATCCCCCAAAAAATGAGGATGAGAATATTCGTAAATATTGATTGATCGTGAAAATATAAATCTGTCAGTGGACTAGAAAAATGAGGGAACTTTGATATTATCATTCGACGACAAATACAATTATTGAACCAGTTATAACGGGGATTTTCTCCCCATTTTTTTTATTATTGACTTTGTATGTTTAATCATTAACCAGATGGAGAACGCAGTTCCGGCATATTCCGTAATCCCTGAGAGAGACTCCCAGATGATCCAGCCTTCGGGGAGCGTATCTAAAATCCCGGACAATCGATTCATTTAAATATTGCAGATGTGGATGAAAGAGTCTGCAGTTATTTCTGGGCTTACCCGCTGATAACAATTTTGTAGTTTGTCTTCGATCGCCTTCGCGAGGACAATACCACTTTATCCAACAGCTGGTAAAGGTGAGAGACACTATCGTCAGCTGATATGTGCACCAGATAAACTGTACCACCGTTTAACGATCTCACTTTAAGTTGGAGCTCATCTATTTCTCCTGTTGGAGAATTAATTTCTCGAAGAATTGGAAGCTAAACGCATTGGAGATAATTGAAAATGCATCAATTAAAAGAAGAGTTCAGTCAAAAAAAAATTATAAAGACTGAGAAGAGACGAATTAAAATTATATGGTAGATCGATTTGACTTCTATTAAAAATCAAATAAAGCCGAAAAATAAGAGGACAAATAAATGTGAAAATAAATAGTGTAGAAAACAAAAAATTGACACTTTTTCAATCCACAGAATTTTAGTTCTCTCCGTAATCGTTTGAAATTTATTCTCACCCCATTTTTGGGCTTCTCAATGTTCGCAGATTTCGATCCTCGAACTTTATTGATTCCACTCTTTCCCACAGTTTTATCGACATTTTTATTAATCGCAAGAGCCGGATCACGATTGCCTACCCTAGAGACGGGTCTCGTCTGGCATCTACTCCCGGAGACACTGACAGACCTGGCACGAGTTCTAAGGTCGCTCTTAATGCTGAAATAGATCATTCAATGATGACTTGAAAAGCAAAAAAAAAATCCACAGAATTCTCGGGACAATTATATTGGCTATTCCGAAAGAAATCTGTTGATTTTTATTCTAGACGACTTTCGATAAACATTTAGTATAATTTGTTAACGGATTCTCTAGGATTTTCTGTGGTTTTTTTTGTGGGGGGGGGGGGGGGGGCGTTTTCCTGACTCTCCGATGCTCTCGCATTTTTTCTTGCACTTTTTTTTATCGTACAACAATAATTGAATGATAACCTGGATGAGACATTGAAGGCTGAGCGATAGCTGCTGAACCGCTGATTTTGCGTGACGTCCGGTATTTGATGCAAATACTTCGCCTGCTCCTGAATATGAAGGTGGCATTCGGTATTGCTAGCAACCAACGGAGCCTTCTACAATCATTTAAAATGCTCGAATGGAGTACAAGAAAAAAATCCTCGATTATGAATAATAACTGGAGATTAGTGGTTACTTTGTCAGATCTACTTGTCAGGGCTAGTTCGGCGTTTATGTGTGATTGAAGATGACTGTCCGAGCAATTATGATTGTGTGACGCCAGAATTTGGGAACGGAGATCCGACAAATCAGATTCTGCCAACCTATTGTTGCAGGAAAGGTAATCGTTTATATCCAACTGAATGTCGTGGAATAAATATAATGGAGTGAATATGATAATAATTAAGAAGTTTCGAGATCACGAGGTCGTTGACGTCGATTAGAAGATAAAGTCTGCGACAAAAATGTCAATTACCTAGCGCTCGAGGGTATTTTCGGAGCTCGGATCGGTGTTTCGTGATTACTGGGCCTATTGAAAAATAACAGGAGCGAAAAAAAATTATGAAAAAACGTAGGAAAATTCAGAAGTCGCCAGAACATTCTATTGGTTTTTATACTAGACTTTGACGGATTTTATTTAAACATTCCTCAATCCTCACGCGTTTTTCAATTGAAATGACTGATTCTCCATAAAATTCTTCCTATTTGAATTCTCCAATAAAAATTCACTAGAATGTTCGGTTGGTTTTCCTGTTAAATTTTCCATTAATTATAGTATTCCGCACGAGAGGAGCCCCCCCTACATTGTTCTCCCTCACCTCGCGCTGAAAGACATTCTTGGGATGCTAGAGCTAGAGCTAATCCTCTGCTTGGGGGTCTGTGCCCTTTTTGGAGACGAATCGTGATCCCTGACCTTGCACCAACTCGACGAGCGGATTTGCGATACTTTGCCGAGCTGATAGCCATGGCCTGGGTAAACAGCGCCTTCACCGAGATACATTTCCGTTTTGTGATCCTCTACCTGGAGTTATCAAAGTAAATTATTCTGATAAGATCGATAATTAGGAGGCGGAAATGAAGGACCTTGAATGGTACGCCGGCGGGGTAATCATGTTGGAGCTCGCTTGGAAAATAACCGTCTAGGATATCTTGGATAAATGATCGCGTCTGGGGATCTGTGTATGGACGTAATCGACCTTTCTGTACGATCATCCCGTTTTTGTAGAATTTCAGACTCATGCAGGATGGAGACTAATTTCACCAGTTGAGTCGGTGGATTTCATGAAAATTGCAAATAAATGAGATCAGTTGATCATTGAATCGAACTATTGTCCAGAACGAATTGAATATCAAAAGATAAATTTCAGGGGTTTCCTTTCTTCCAAATGAATTCCTCTAAAAAATTTATTTTTGTATTTCAATGTTAAATCGTTAAAGAATTTATTGCAATAATATTTAACAGATTTTTTTGCGAAAGTTGAAAAACTAAATCGCTTGTTTACTTTGAAAGAGGCTAAGCCGTGGCTGTGATGCACCTGCATCTCATCCTTTCCGACCGATAAATTCAACTCCTTAATATTCTCCATTAACTGGGCATAATTGCTCATCACGTAATCACTGAAATGCACAAGAATCTGAGGAATTATTTTCATTTTAAAAATTGATCTTAACGAATTTACTTGGAGGCCTCTTGGAGTGTCTTTGAGCCGGACTTAGAGAGTTTCTCGCCGACCCAAATTAATCCATAATCCGCAAGAAATTTCTGAAAATTCGGGAAGTATTACGGGATTTATTTTTAATCTCTTGGCTCCTTTTACCTCCATCTCACAGACTTTCGTCTCAAATCGCATGCAACGTTTTTGTATTTGCTCAGCGTTGTCAATCTGCGACTGACGTTTCTGCATTTCTCGCTTGTAATGAGACTCCTGATTTCGGGTTTTCACCTCCCACTCCCTCACCTTAATTAGTATTAATCAATTAAAATTTTCGTGCGATTTTTTAAATTATGGAAATATTATTTGCCAACGTTTCTTCCAATTTTGTCATATCTCAAGCGATTTTTAAGGAAAATTTGTGCACTCAAAAAATTAATGGCAACATAAAAAATTCTGACTTTTCTTTTTAAACGTCCAATCTCCTGCTCCTTCGATTTCAATCGCTCCTCAGCTTTTTTCAGTACTGTCTGCATTCTCTGCATTTGATTACCAGCGAGATACAGTTGTTTAGACAGCATTCCTATGAGTTCACTTTCTGAACCCCCGAGTAGAAACAGAAAAAGAGAGTATAAACGACCGGCTCCTCCTCAATTCCTCGGGAATAAGAGCGTTTTACGATATTCGACAGTAAATTTCGAGTTTCCACAGTAGAATTTTTTTTTACATTTTTTTCTCGTGTTCTAGGCTAAATGACTTTTTAAATTATCCGCTCAATATTTATGAGGAAGTGAAAGAGAATTATTATCAACCGAAAAATTAATATTTTCAGTGAGATTCACTCGGTAAAAATCAAATATTAATTACCATACGCTTTATCAATTGAAAAATATTGCAATAGGTTTGTACGATATTATTTAATACCGGAAATCGTCTCGTGATAACCTCTTTATGAAAATATCGTTTACCTTCTTCGACTCTGGAACTTCCTTTCGACAAACTCTTCATTTTTTTATTGACCATATCCATGACGGGAATCTGGGCAGATCAATGCAGCGAATGATTAATGAGTGAGTGCATCAATGATTAACGAGAAAAACGTCCGAAAAATTAATCTCAACGAGAAATTGATGAATTTTGACTCGGAACGAGCAATATCCGGTGAAGAAGAATGACAAATGGCTCTACAAAATTATTTCCACTCACTTGAGTAGAAATAAACTGATCAAGTCCGCAATATTTTTTGTACTCCGAATAAAATTCTGTCTTGAAGTTTTTTGGGTTAAACGCAATCTTCGGACTCGATGTCTTCACTGAATAATTTTGCAAGTGTGTCTGTTGGCTAATCGCGCTCATCGTGTCTCAAGAAATCATCGAGATTTCTCTACAATATCCGTAACATTTTTGTTTTCAATTTACGAGAATTATGTGAGACGATGAAATTTATTTTTGTCCCAGTGAAACGTCAGTTTGATTGCCAGGAAATTGCATCAAACTTCAAGTGCTTCATTTTCATTTCGATTCATTTGAATAATAGGGCCGATGCAGACGAAGGTTCTCCTAAAAAACTTGCCAAAAAAAATTTGCAGACATCGAATTACGGATCGATTACAGTAACTACCTGACATAAATCGAGAACTTACCAAGCCACAAAATTTATTTTAAAAAATAGAATGTCTGCATTTTTCGGACACCCAAAAAAGCCGCGCAAAAAGTGTCCAAACTTCCTAAATTTCTTTTTCCCTGAAAGTTAAAAATTTCAAATTGCCGAGTCATCTCCCGCAAAATTCACCGATATCGATTCGCCTCAACCATCCCGGCCCCCCCGACGCTCTCCTGGCCGTCCGCCATGGCAAATGCGCGTCGTCACGTGACGTCCAGTGACGTCACAGAACCTGAGGTCGAGGCTACATGATGCGCCTACGTCCCGAGTCATGAGTCTCATCGAACGTAGTGCTCTGGTGTTCCATTGCTCCTCAGTACGTAACAGACCAGGAGCACCTTTGACAGTGCCATCCCGCCCCCCTCCCCCTCCTCCCTCATTGTCGTTAATCACACCCGCAATTTGTCGGGTGTTTTCCCGGTATTGATGAGATAACAACCTCGTAACGAGAGGAATCACTCAATTCGCGAGAATACAAGCCAACCGGTTAAACACGTGCCAACCCCAAAATGCGGGAGTTTAACGAGAAAAAGCCGCACAGCGGGTACATCGCATGTCACAAGTACTGCATGAAGGTGAGTTATGAAAGAACTTGCCATCATCACGTAATAGTTTGTATCATTTGTTGTAATTATATCATTTCACTGATCTTAGGTGGACGTCGCTATTTTATAGTGACTGACATTTCCGACGAATTACCGAACAACTGATTAGAGATTGCAATCTATTCATCGTTAATGAACTATACGAACTATTTGTTGTATCGCTTTTTATATCGCTCTTGTGTATTGCAATATTTTTTTTTCTGTAATATTGTACGTGCAATTTGAATATTTGTTCATGTAAAATAGAAGTCTTGAATTATTTACGAGTTTTTTAAATGTAGGATACAATGGCGCGGTTTTTTTTTATCGACTGTTTGCACTCATTGTTTTATAGTTTAGAGGAATTGCCATTTTTGTCAGCGATGACAAGACATTATTTTAATCTCAGAGAATATTTGTAGGAATTTACGTTGAATAAAATTCGATTTGTGAATTTTTAATTCCCGAAGCCATTGAAATTCCACTGACAATGGAACTTTATCGGAAATTTCATGTTATGGTTTTTATCGAGTTGAGTTCAATGGGACAAAAAGCTCCGAAAATCAATTTTACCCGGCGACTCTCCCTTTCTATCCTGCAAACTCACTCCGCAAATGAGTTTGGTGACCCATATTCATCGGATTGTTGTTGTCCAGGGCGTGTCTTGGCCGACGTGAGATCTGCCGGTAACATCTCCAATTATATATTAGCAATCATCAGTCCGGATTAATTCCACTTGATATATAATCCCCATGTCACAATTGTTTTGTTGCGACTCAAAGTGTAACTACCGCGTGCACCTATCGATTTCCGGTGGGAAAATTGATGCCGGTAGTCCAAGGACACAGTTTTCCACAAACTCCAGTGCATACGTTCGTTTTAATGGGTTGTTGCATTTTTTAATAATTAGAGAGTGGTTCGTCGGTAAAAATAATTGAGTAGGGAATTTTTCCGGCATTTCAACAGCTGATGCAATAATGTTACTAACGGAATTGAAAATTTCGAGCTTTGGTAAATCGATTTTACGAAATTTTATCACTTTTTTGAATTCAGTAAAATTGGGGTCTACAGTCGAATGATTTTTTAAATGTTTTCAAAGTAAAAAAAATACTCTCGTTTTGCGTTGGGTGAAAGACAAGAAAATTATTGAGTCGTCGGTGGGCAGAGGTCCAGTGAAGCTGTAGATTTCATTCCCACCCTCTCTCTCTCCCTCAAGCTCTCAAATACTTCATCACAAGATCAATATCTAAAAAATCGAAGAAACTCGTGATCATGGCTACGAAGCAAGTGCCTCGTGATGCCATTGCCCTAAAGTGAGACTTCCCATACAATTCTATTAAGCATCAGCTCTCAGATCATTCACATGACTAAGGTTAATTGCTTCCATGGTGGGAGGCCTCCCATAATTAACGTACTTGCGGGGTAACTTTCTGTTACAACTTGAAAATATTTTGTGCGATTGCGAGGCATAAAAAAATTTTTTTCAAAGACTATACTGATTATTTATTGATTTACTCAATATTTATTTAATTTATTATTATTTACTGTCTGTAGACAGTCGGCTATCAATGCATAATTGCACTTCAACAGCTCGCGATTTAAAAAATCTGACAATTGTCTCTCCCCGAAGATCCTAACTCCGAAATATCCAGTCATTGAAATTTTCTCGACAAACAAAATGAATTTTTAATTTTAATAGATTTTTAAAAATTTGAGTTTTAGCGGTCTACTTAATTGAAATTTTTTAAATAATTTACGTACACAGCTACCGATCTCGTGACAAGAACAAAGTTTTTACACAGTGTCAATAATAGTGTACAGAGCGATAATCAATGACCAAAATGACAGTCACGTTCGCCACCCCCGTCTGTTCCATCGGGATTTTCAATCGTTGGTGGAGGGGAAACTAAAGAAATGGGACAGGCATCCATCGCCTCGTGGCTTGAATCGAGCCGACAGTCAGTGGTGATAATACCGCCTCGATGATTACATCGATTTATCCGGATTTCTGTGATTACTCAAACATTTCCCCCAAGTTCAAAATTCAAATAAAACAAAACGTGAAGCATTTCCAGCGGATTTATCATTAAGTAAATATTATTATCCATTACGATTGTCTGGTTTCCGTCGTTTAATCTGTCATTTATTTTTTTTTGTGGAAGTTTTCCTCGTTCTTATCATGAGCTACACTTCCGGAGAAAAGGTCATATTTATCGTAGACATTATTCTTTAAATATATTTTTCTTTCAATAATTGTTGCCCGTCAATGATTCTTTGTCGTTCGAGACAATTTAATTTATACTGCCATAAAAGTTCCATTAATTTTTAATTAAAGTTACAGTGTAATTAGTTTTTAATTAACTTCAAAGTTTAATTAGGTTTTTATTATTCAGTGGCAGTCATCTGTGAAATGTCATTTGATTTTTTTCTTTATAACTTCACTCAGAATAAAATACTTCAAAAGGACTGCTTACAGACTAGCCATAAAATTTTATTATCCCGACAGTGGAATTGATCTTAACCCAACGTTCATGATCAATATTGCACTGTCATTTGGAGTTTGATGATGTATTTACGTGTAGCGCCTCTGGTTTACCCGTTTACTTCGATTTATCTTGAGCCACCAAGTCGTGCAATTATAAATGTGTCCAGTCATCGGTCAGTAGTCTCGGAAATTAGTACTCGAGAAAATTGGCGCACTTCGTGCAGAAAAAATTGTTATTGTCAAGTAAATGTCTCCATTAAATTAGCATCAAGGTAAAATTAATGAAAAAAAAATGTCAGTACAAAAACTTTTATCGCAAAATCATCATTACAAAGTCAATGGAAATAAATGACTGATTAAACAAACGAATCGAAACGTACGAAAAATTGTTTAAAATAATTTATCTCAGTGAAAATGCCATAAATTTAAATTTTTACTTTTACAGTTCTCCCAGTTATAACTTTGAATTGAAACTGAATTTAAATGAGCGACAAATGTGCGTCACAGACTTCCTCTATCTTTTCCAATTTTATTTTTCATTTCTCTCTTCCTTTGAAATTCAATAATACTGAGGTATGTGGAATATTCTTACCCACGGGAATAACGTGGGCGACACGTTCGGGATATGAGTTCTCAAGAATTTTGATTGCTTTCTATGGGTGAATAATTTGCAAAATGAGAACAAGTCCAAGAACGTGACCGATAGATAAGGCTCGCTCAGTAAATATTCCCCCAGTTCACGAATACGAATATTTTTATTAGTATAATGTTTATTAGTTTTAACAAAACGGATTGTTGAGAAAATCGGGAAATTCCTGCTGGAGAATTTCTACAAAATTTCCTAGCGAAGTCAGTAACGCCTTCAAGTGATTATTTCTCCGATGAAATTTTTGTTTCTGAATTCAGTGAGTTCACTAATCGAGTAAAAACACAATATTGGTATCGATGTTTTTCACATTATTATCTTGTTGAACCGATCATTCCATCTGGTTATGTGTACCTATGTTCTTATCGATGTTAATGATTTTTTGACGAGGATATAATGAGATTTGCGCCCGAAGAGAAATCCCTCGAGCATTAGAAACATTGTGCTTCTAGTTGATTAGCTGTGAAGTGTTCGTTTCAATTCCCCTGAGTTTTCCAAACGCATGAGAGCTTCATAAAAAATTCAAACGATGACTCGAAAAATTTTATTAGAATTGTACGAAACTATTTTTTTAAAATCGTATTTTATATTTTTTTCAT